>CASHTH010002668.1:0-87118 GCA_030341885.1 Geodia barretti | reverse complement strand
TAGGTTGGCTTTGAATACAATCTACCAACCATTTTCCCGGTCCTCCCCTCACCCTCTCCTATCTCACACACTAGACCAAGTGTAAGGTGTGTAATCAGAAGAAGTAAGAAGGAGCACTAGGTTGAAGAGCACAGGTATGTATATAGTGCATGGGAGAGAGTGGAGCTGGTGTATAAGAGTGTGAGAGGTGGGGAGCAGTATAACACTGATTCTCAGTAAAAAATTTTCCAAGCCAGCAGCCTGTCTTCCATAGAGAATGCACGGCAGAAATAAAGCCTTTGCTTGAGGCAAAGCCAAACAAGTATCAGTAGGTGGTTAGATCTTACTCAATACTGATGAGCCGGCCTATTCTGGTGAACTCCTAATATCTACAGCATGGAATTACTAGACGATCTGTGCCACTCGGTACACGATGGTAATGTATTGAGCTTACTGTACTCCTTTTTAATACCCCTACAACCTTCTGTAAGATTTGAAGTGAATCCTCCAAATATTGAGCCACTAAACTCAGCGATAAACTTGGACGTGCAGCGTCAGGTGGCAGAAATCTACTTCTTTGCTTATGTTTTCGACAGTTCCTGATTCCCCCTTCATCACCTTATTATCATCCTGCTTTGTTATAGCAGGATAAAGGTTCAGGCTTGCTTTCTACGCTTTACTACTGCACACACTTAAACACACCCTGCAGATGTTAGGAAAGGAGCCCTTGCACTAGTCTACTGCAGCCTGACCCCACTCTCACAGGATAGCGATACTGCTGCGTTCTGAGACATTTAGAAGACATCACTTCGAAAGAAAGCAGCCACGTGTGTGCGTACTAGATGAGGCTACACCGCTTGAACTAGTAATGTGACAAGAATGCCTATTCCAGTAAGAGCGGTTGTGCCTGTGGCAAAGTTCCTGCATTCCACACATAGGCTAACTCCTCTCTTAAAGGCTCGCGTGTAAGCTGCCCTATATTTTAGTGCATAGCTAGTTTGAACTGACCAATCAGATTTGTCGGTTCCTCATTTCTCATAGTAAACCTCGTACGCTAGCAAAACTAACATGAAAACATGAGAGTTTTGTCATATAAAAACCTTGTTTTTCATGTACAATTTTTACATGAAAACGACAGCATCACGAACAAAGTCTACAGAAACTTGTAGCTTTAGCTTCCACAATAGACCGCAGACACGCACAATCGATCAATCAGATTGCAGAATTGTGGGTGTTTTTTTTTTTTTTCACATACACCTCGTTTCAAGCGTCTGTCTATTGGTGTTTGCAGGTCGTCAACAGCAAATTGCCCATACAAATCTGCGTATATAAACCGACCGCTTCCGCGTGCGGTTAGAGTAGAAGGCGGGGCTGGTATATATATATATACCACTTGCAGTAGGCGTGGCTCCACATACATCGCGCGGTAGCTGCTGTGAGAAGTCAGTCGACAGACTCCAGAGCTCTAGAGTCAGGCATCTTCTGTTTCTCGCATGGAAAAAGGCGTCAGGCTCCCAGCACAGCTTGAACAATGGGTGAGCGCCGCGGTACTCCGTTAATCCAATCAGATCTCCAGTCTAAACCAGTTAGGCGCGGAAGCTCGGTATCCACGCGACATTGCAACCCTCGGAGCCTGCTGTGCGTCTTCACGAATTGCAGTCGCCTCTGGAAACGGGGGATGTGTGTATACAGATTTGCGTTAGTTACTCCGTATACTCGGGAACTATGGGATTTCAATCAACCCTCTATCCGGCCTCATAGTGTGCCCCCTCTGCACTCGGGACACTGCAGCGCGGGGCCCTAGGAATCCCATAGTTCCCTCGAACGGAGTAAGGTTAGATGCGGGGCCGCGAGAACTACGCGATTTAGTGAGCCGAGGGCCCCAGGCTGTAGGCTTCCTGAGCGCAGCAAAGGCGCTACTACCAGAGCCCCGAGCCCCACTAAATCGCGTAGTTCCCAAGGCAACGCATCTAACCATCTTAGAGTAAGTACAGCAACGCAGCACACTTGAACGCACGCTGCATTAGGGATGGACGGCTTACCAGGCTATTTGCAGCGGCCAGCAGCCAGTTCGAGCAGGCGTACAACAACGACTATATATACCAGCAAGGCCCGTACCAGCAGTAGAGAGTATTTGTTCTAGGCGGCGAGGCTCGCTAACGCGAAAGTAGGCGAGGCCGCTGGGCGCTTTTCGCACTGCTAGCCGTGCGCGTCTGGCTCCAGTTGTAGCTAGGGCCGTGTAGTCATGCACCGCTTCCTACTGGAAGACCGAGTACCTGGGTTTTCGTGAGAAAGAACCACTCCAGAAGCTCCGTTTGCCTACCGCACGCACAGCGTCTCTCGAATGGAAGGCGGTCGGTCATGGCCAATACGCGTAAGAAAAGCGCCGCAGGGCAGCGAAATAGTTACCGCGGAAGAGGTGACCTACTGCTCGTCATGATTTAGACGGCCCGAGGGGCCCTGAGCTGTAGCTGTCTGAGCGCAGCGAAGACGTTGCTAAGGGCTCCGAGGCCGTCTAAATCGTGTATTTCCATTGACGCGCAGATAACCTCTATGTTCTCTGCAGAAAGACGTATCAATTGAGTATTGTAGGGGCGGAGGTTCATTTACAGTCACGTATACGCCAAAGGCATTGTTCCCTGGCAGTAAATTCACCTGTCTTAGATGAGCGGGATCGATGAGGGGAGGGAGGTAAAGTCAAACCACCGTCGGCGGCGGCGTAGGACGCACAGTAAGTTCTCCTTATCGTGGCCGCGAGAGCGTGTTGTCGGAGTCTGCTGGAGTTGAGAACCTCCACGATTCTTTCCCAGGACAACGATTCATCATGCGCCAGTAAGGCCTCCAGATACTCAGTGATACATCGGAGGGCGTCTTTCGGATGACTGGCATCGACGTTGCTGAGAGTGGCGGAAGGAACTCCGAGCTCCACGCACAGGTAGCGGACCTTCTCCTGGGAGAGAGTGTCTAGGGCACGAGACAACTCGGCTAGCTGTGGACGTGGCTCCGCCATATAGCGAGCGTCTTGTTGTACCACGCCCACGAAGGTTATGTTTGGGTGTGGCCGGCTTGCTTAACGCGCATGCGTGCAACCGTTACCCCTTACCAGCTCTACACCCATCACCACTCCCCCACCTAATAATATAGCAGAATGCTGAGCATATTCACATTGTTTATCGTTATCCGCGTTCGTTAATGACAATATTGATGCAAAAGATGAGAATGATAATCGGGGATGGGAGTTGAGAAGTGTCAGTGAGGAGTGGTGGAGGAAGAGGAGGAGGGAGAGGAGGAGACGTGAAACTGCTGCCAGTAGAGAGGAGAGTTCTTGTGGACTAGGGTCCACACGTAGGGCACAAAGAATTCCTCCGGCTGAGCTTCTTCCACGTAGCGGAACTTTAGCTCTGGAAATACCTGCAGTGTAAGCAAAAAAGAATGGTGGTGATGTCACAGCCTAACTCAAATTCTAGTCAATGTATAAGGAATAATCAGCAAGTGAGAAAGCAGCTCTTGTTCGCCATTTCAGCTGCCACATATTTGATTAAGCTACAACATCAGCAATGGAAAGCAGTACTGGAGTTGGAGGTTTATACTTCGAAAGCCACCACATCAGCTATATAATATTATAGTTTGGTGTTTGATTGGAATTGTGCCAACACTAAACTATACAGTAGGTAGTCATGTGAAAAGTGGGTGACACGACAGAGAAAAGAAAGGTGTGAGAGTTGTGGTAGTGTTCATACCCGTAGTCTGTGGTGAGGCCAGGTGGCAGAGCATCTGATGATGGTCTCCAGGACAAATGGAGAGGAATAGGGAGATGGCCCACTCTCTTCCAACTTCTTTGAGAAAAACTCCACCACCTACACACATATGGGGTATGCACCATCAGTGTACCACAGAGTTTACACTACTGCAATCTTATTGTAGTGTAATAAGTGTTGGAATTACACAGAGTAGTTTTTGTGTAACTACAAATAAAGTAGCGTAGTTTATTTCTGACTGGTACTGTATATACAACATCTGGGTGAATTTGAAGTCACATATAGCTACAGTAGAACCTCTGATAAAGGACCCTCTGAGATAGAGACGACCTCTCTACAAAGGACACTTGCCCATGCTAATACACTTTAGTGTATTATTCGACCTCCGACATAGGGACCTCTCTACAAGGGACAAAATCGTTGGCCCCACAGTGTCCCTTGTTCAGAAGTTCCAGTGTATGCGTATAACACTAGAGTGAATATATTGGGAACCGGAATAGTTTCTAAAGGAAGGAGAGGGAGAGAAGTAAGCTCACACTGAGGATGTTCCTGACGAGGTCCATGAGGGGAGGGGAGGTGTGTAGCGGAGAGAACACCTCTCTCTGGTAGAGGAGGCAGTAGACCAGGTGGGGGTTGGTTGCCAGACGATGGGACAGACACGAGTTGACAATCTCTAGTATCATCACCAGAATCTCCTCCACTACCCCCACCTCTGTACTCTGGAGATATGTAATAGATGACTAGAGGTATGTACAATCTACACTTGCCTTGTTTATAATTACTGTTGAACCCCTGAATAATGAACATGTTGGGACCTGGCATTGCGTCAAATAATGGGAAAAGTGATGCTTGCCACCTGAAAGTGTGTCCTATATTATTGAGTGTGTTTCTACTGTCAGAGTGTCCTCATCGGAGGTGCTACTGTAGTTAATGTCTCTGCATTATTATTGTGTTGTACAATTCACTCACAAAATCTGCACTCTCTCTGAACACAGCCTCAGAGTCTGGGGATAGGGGTGTGGCTGAAGTGGGCGTGGTTGTGGGTGTGGTCTTCTGTGTCATCCTGTGGTACTTTTTAGCCAGTTGCTTGAACAATCTGCAAAAACAAAACTTTACCTTCATTTCATCTCATTCGGCCCAACTACGCACAACTTACTGCATGCCTCAACAACATGGTAACGAGGTACTAGAAAGGCAAGGCAAGGCAAACAAGTCAACTACACCCAGGACAGCTCTTTCTTTTCAAAGAAAAGAAGGAGAGCTGCCCTGGGTGGGATTCGAACCCACGACACTCTGCAGTCTAGGCGAGCGCTCTACCAAATGAGCTACCAGGGCATGTAACACTTTCAGGCTGCTACATTAGTTCAGTCCATAAAAGCATAAATGCTCAGTTTATAGAAATGTCGGGACGTTACATGTACTGACACACATACTATGTCTATTGTTAAACATTACAGCATTCCAACAGCAGCCAAATCAGTTAAACGGAATGTGTAGCATGGGGTAAATTAGAAATGTTAAAAACGGAAGCCTAAATGCATCCTTGCACTTACCTATTGTTTAGTTCAATCTCAATCAATCTTACGTAACATTTCTAAGTTTAACCCTTATTCACTGCCACATTCCCATTAAACCAATTTCTCTTACGTGACAATCTTCTGGGCGGCATCGAGATGAAGGGAGTTGAAGTGGGAAGACATGTTAGCCAGTGCAGCAAGACAGTTGGTGTGGAGATACTTGTCCTGTAGAGAGAGAGAGAGGGAAGAATATTGAAACACATTGCTAGTGTACATACTGTACATGTACTATGTATATACCTGAATGTGGGATATGTTGGCCTGGATAGTTCTGACCAGGACTATTACCATCAGACTACCAACTGATATGTTGGTCAGTGATCTCTCGGAGTACCACTCCACCTTCTGGAGATGCTGGGGGGAGGAAATGGGGGAGGAAATGAGGGAGGAAATGGGGAGGAAATGGGGGAGGAAACGGGGAATACAGTGGAACCTTCAATAAGGGACCCTCTGAGATAGGACTACAAAGGACCTACAGGTGTATTATTTAACCTCCAAGATGAGGACGGCCTCTCTACAAAGGACACCTATTTCAATCCCATGCTAATACACTTTAGTGTATTATTTGACTTCAGAGATAGGGACAACCTCTCTACAAGGGACAAAATCATTGGCCCCATAGTGTCCCTTGATCGGAGGTTCCACTGCAAATGTACCAGTTCATGTATGGACTTGTTGAAGCAGTCGTCCTGAGAGAAGATGAGGAGAACAATGAGTAGCATGTAGACATGATGGGCACTGGAGGGCTGCTGACTGGAGCCATGGAGATGATGGAGGAGAGGAACCACCTGATATAGGGGGAGGAGGGGGCCAAGAACAAAGTCTGAGCATGCAGCTAGAGTAAACACAATCGGGGAGTGAGAAAACTAGGAATTGAAGGGAATGTGGCAGTAAGGGCTAAATTTCGAAACTAAAATGCAGAAACTTAATTGCATTCATGCACTGGGCCACCATTGCTATCTTTAGTAGCATTTCTAAATTTAGTCCTGACACATTACATAACATTTAAAGTGTGACATGCTCTAACATGATGTTCACACATGAGCTTCGTCAACTTTGTAAGACTATAGTACATTTCTTGCCAGTGTAAGGAGATAGAGGCAAGAGATTAGACAGACAAAAAGACAGTACTACATACGTAGCTGAAGACTCCAATAGTTATAAAGTTAAGAATGGAGGTCTCACGAGAAGGTCAATGTCAGACCGAGAGAAGATGAAAGATGCGACGTGGGGATTTCCCTGTAGCAGGAGATAGAGGAGGAGAGTCGTCTGCTCCGACAGGTTACTGGAGGAGGGAGGAAGGGAGGAAGGGAGGGAATGGAGTGATGGAGGGAGAAGAAAATAGACTATTACACGAATGCAGAGCATTTGTGCGGCGTGGAAAATGTAGCCGCAGACACACTACTGCACATGCAAGAAATGAGTAATCCAAATGAAGGCGCAGTTAGAAGATGTACCGAAGTAGAAAATTGTGCCTGTTTGGACCACTACTAGTGGAGTGAGGGAGGGAGAAGAAAGAGAGGTTGGACAGAAAGGAAAAAGGAAGACAGGGGGGAGGGGAAGATGGATACAGAGGCTAGTAGTCATCACAAATGGCAATTATCAGAAAACGGAAAAAACACACAAGTAACCATTTCACTGACTTGCAGAGAGAGAGGTAGAGTTTCTGGAGGTTGAGAGAGAATGGGGCTCTGGTCTTCCTGCCGCTGTGTTCGTCGGTGAACTGTAGCAGGGCCCGACGGTACTGATTGTGGCCACTCATCTGCTGGTGGGTGAGCACTAATAGGAGTAGCACGGCCCCGTCGGCCAGTGGGGAGGGAGGCTGGGTGGCTGCAGCTGTTGATGACATCATCGACCAAATACCAGCTGTAGAAATGAGTATAACGACATTTGTAATATACACACATGCACACGCAACAAAAAAGTTAACACATTAAGACTTAAGTACAGGCAGCAAGTTAATTCAGAATTGCAAACAAGTGAAGATTACACAACATCATAAACTTAATGTGATGCACACAGATTGAATCATGAGCACATGAGGTAAAGTGTAGTATTTTTAACCATAGCTACACTCTAAAAGCACATTGCTGAACATTTCAAGTGTATGTCAGATGTTAGGTTAGAACTCAAACAGCATTGGATGCAAAAGGTCGTTCTAACACCTTCAAGATCTTCGTACTAGTTTCCTCTACTGTTGTAGGTGGTTCTCACTGGTAATGGAGGAGATGACACTGGATGGAGAGTGAAGGTGGGAGGGGGGAGGAGAGGGCTGGCTGGAAAAATGGAGGACAAGACGATGGACCAAACTGTTGCATTGGTCACTGGAGGGAGGGAGAGGGAGGGAGAGAGGGGGAGAAGTTAAAAGGAGGAGAGAGAGGAGCGAGAGAGCGAGAGGAGGAGAGGGCAGGAGAGGAAAGAGTTTACTCGAGTCTGCTGGGGCCAGCGCTTCAGTTTACACAGCGCCTTCTTCAGCCTCACCAGCTGAGCGGTCAGCTGCGTGCTACATACAAGCCTTCGCACACGCCGCTGTTGGGAGGCATACATAGAATGGACAACATGAGGCAAAGTAAAGAGGATGAAATCTGAAAGGAGCAAAGAAGAAGAGTATGCCTGGTTCAATTGTGGGTGGAGGGGGAGGTGGGGTGGAGGAACTCCCACAACCAAAATCTGTATACCACTTGCTATACTGAAACAATGACATGCTGTAATGCCCGTACGTAGGTACGGAGAGAATGTGTTGTAGGAGAATCCCGGAGCCGGAGGAGAAGCCATACATCTGGGAGGAGAGGAAGACGAGAAGTAGAGACATTGCTTCCTCATGGACGGAGTAGGTCGTGGGTCTGGGGGAGTCGGGGTGTGTGTTTGTGTGCGGAAAATAAGAGGAGCGAGAAAGAGATAGACAAACTTAAGGTGTAAGTGAGGTATGAAGAGTTAAACAGTTCCTCACAATTTCTTCTTAATGTGGTTCACAGAGACATGTGCATGTATGTGCATAAAAATCTGTGAAGTGCTAATTATATTGTGGTATGGCCTTACGAAACTGGAACGTTTATGAGAAGGGATATCAGTCCTTCCACCAGTTGTCGTGACAACAGTGTATCCATGGCAACGACCTCAGCAGGGTTCAGTGAAGCCGGAGCAGTGCTGCCGGGTGGGAGTGGTTGGGTGTGTGTCTTCATCGCTGCTGCTACATCTTCTTCCCCAGTGCTCCTCTCACCTGTCGCTGGGAGGGTAACGATTTTGCATTTTTTGTTGGTACACATGAGAGACAAACCAACTATCCTCTCAATACATGGACTACAGTTGGAGTATGGAATAGTACGTAACATACTCTATCTTCCAGAACCTATTCCTATCACTCCCTATCTCACTCAGCTCCATTACCGCCATCTAATGAGGGTGTCAACGATTTAGCATTTTTTTGTAGGAACATCAGTGGAAGAAGAGACAAGGCAATCATACTTAATACTTTGACTAGTGTTGGAGTATGGAATAGTAACATACTCTTTCTCGCTGCACCAATTCCTCAATATTTATCTCGTCTCAATTTTGCTGTTTTTTTTACCAACCCCCCAATATGGGTGTCAACGATTTAGCAAATTTTGTTGGCACATGGTTTAAGGAAAGGTCAAACCAATTACACGTAGCACTTTTCGACATTTTGACATTTGTATTATTGCACGATGACCAGGTACCAGTTAAAGATTTCTGTACGTAAACGCAAAAGATTTAGTTTTCTTGCTAGCATAGGACACGGGGAAATCTTGAGACTTACTTGGTGATCTGTCCTCATTCCACGGCATGGTACCGGAACCAGGAGCAGCAGCGGCAACGAGGCTAATCAGAGGGTCCTCCCCTTGAGACGAGTCCACCGACTGGACACCCTTTCCACTGGTCTTCACCGACCATATCTACAGATACAAGGAAACGAAAATATATATAATATACACCTCCTTGACCCCCGACTACATACCGCCACTTGAGGGAACTAGGCATGCAAACAGAAGCTGAACGAAGGCTATTCAATACACGCACTGATAGCATACATACAACATGGAGAACCCAGCGAGTATATACATGTACTCTGTATAAGGGGCACCTGTTTTAAACTGGTGCTAATACATTCATATAGCACACACACAATTGCATTTTTTTTTATCCATGAGTTGAAGAAGAGACAAACAAAGTATCCATAGTACTTTGACTACAGTTGGAGTATGGAAAAGTAACATACCCTATCTCGCTGCACCTATCCCTATCAACCTTTATCTAGCCAAAATTTTCCCTGACCCCCAAAAAAGGTGGCACATGGTTTAAATAAGGGACAAACCAACTATTTTAAAAGCAACAGTTTGAGTTCAGTTGTAGTATGGAATAGTTAATCTTCATAGTCCAAGTACACAGTGGGACGTCATACAAAATTGTCCTTTATACACGAAAGTATTAGCACCGGTTTGAAAGAAGTGTCCTTCATAGAGGAGTTCCTTTATTTGGAGTGTAGCAATTTGAACTGACCTGAGGTACGGTGGTAGCCCCATCCAGTTGTACTATGACCTCTTCCTCAGAGTGTTGGAGAAGGAGTTGCTTCAGACACACTCTCACAATCAGCAGAGCATTGTGTACGTGGAGAGTGGCCAGGTGACTGGAGCGACATCGAGGGAGACGGAGAGAAATGAAAGGGGAGACAAAACAGGGGATAAAGAGAAGGTTGAGAAAGATACATAAGACACTGAACACACATGAGTCAACTACGAGGTAGAAAGAGGCAAAGGCACAGCAAACAAGTCAACTACACCCAGGACAGCTCCTCTTTGCAATGATAAAAGAAGAGTTGCCCTGGGTGGGATTCAAACCCATGACACTCTCCAGTCTAGGTGAGCGCTCTACCAACTGAGCTACCAGGGCAACTCAGCTGGTATGGATACATACACACATTCAAATTGAATGCAACACTCTAACTGGTTGCAATGTATATATAGCTTAAAGTTGCTCATCGTTTTGTTAAATTCTCTAAGCCATTAACTCCCTCCTCCTCCCTCACCTCTCATAGGAGGCCGGCTCTCCGAGAGAAGTCATCATATCCAGCAGTAACCTGACTAGTGACCTCAGGTGACCTGTTCTGCCATTACGTCTCAGTAAAGCCTCTATCAGAGGAGACACTGCTTCATCCAGTAGTCGGGCCTCGAGCCTGTCAACAGCATATACACAAACATTACACTAGAACACTACATTATTGTACATACATCACTGCAGGATATTCCACTTCTGTAGGGGTAGTACCAGCTATACAGATGACAAATTCAAAGGCTTGCAAAGCAGGCAGTTGAGAAGCAAAAAACATTCTTGCAGTTTCCCAAAATTCGTGGGTAAGGCTCTACATAGCAAAAGGCAACATGGGGGAAATCCGTTGTGGTGCGCATTAATAAGAGTTACATCTACTTTTGTAGTGCGAAAAGGCATTGTCTGCACGTGCACTACACACACGAAACCAGTCCGACGAAATCCTGGGGAGAGGAGAAAGAAACTCACTGGCTGGCGGGGTGGGCGGCCGTGAAAGTGAGAAGCTCCTTCCAGAAGCCGTCTCCCTCGGCCACCTTTTCCGAGCCGACGAACCGTAGCAGTAGAGGGTTCTCCTTTATCTTGGCCAAACTCGTGGACACGGTCACTCCCATGGCTCCCTCAGAGACTAGACGCGGACAACACCGCGAAAAGAGCTCGAACAGTACAGGTGACCACGGTTCAGATTACGTCATAACAAAGCTATTCTGCGCATGCGCTTGAAAGGCCAGCGCAAATTCAACTTCCAGTGTTTTTCAGTGCCTGTTAGTTAGAATGTAGAGGCAGAATTATTCCGTACATTTCGCTGTACTAGTTTACAATGTGACATTTGTCTATCTTACGTACAGATTCCAAGTCACTTCAGAGATGATTTTCCAACTCTTAAAATTACACACATCATTGAAGGGTACATGAAAAATATGACTTTCAAAATGGGTATAATTATACATACATGTAGTAGACCTACAAAAGTATTGCTGCTGTATAATAATATGTATATACTCAGGTGGTAGCCATAGCAACAGGTTCATAGGCTACACACCCAGAGCAGGGCAATGGAAATACACACAAAATAGCTCATGTGACGGTCATGTGACCATTCTACACAGCACACCAAAACATGGAGAAGATACAGGTATATAATATACATACGTAACCATCTAATTGTAACATGGCAACAGCAACTGAGTCTTATATGGTAATAATTGCAGGGGTGAAATATCGTGGTGTTATGAATAAGAGTGAATATCGATGGGGTTCGGTGCTCCCATTTGTGTGAGGACCTTGTCGAGCCACTGAAGTGGACCGTTCAGATGAACTTCGACCCAGCACGGAGTCGATGTGACCATCTGTCTCCTGTACTCAACTCCCCAGCCCTTCACGAAGCTGATACGGATCGTGCACATACGAGTGAGTTTAAAAACCTCCTCGAAGCCCTGATGCACCGACTGCGCGAGTTGCTGCGCGAAAAACTGGTTGTTGAAGACGCACATTACGCAGCCCGGCGGGATCTTGCACACCGTAGCCGGATGCCAGTGGTATCTGAGGTTTGAGTTCATGCTCTGAACGAAAATACTGCTCTCCGAGAGACACTCGGCGTAGACCTCGCCACCGACGTAGAGAAGACGGACGCCGCGTCCGATGTGACGTCGCGTCTGTTCAATGACGCTGTCTCGGTGTATGTTGGAGAGGAGTCCGAGACAAAAGCGATCGGCGGAGCTGGGGTCAGTGAACCCGTCCATCGTGAGGCTGGGTTTAGAGGCGTTGAACACCTCTCCGACTCTGTTCTTCATCTCGTAGTAGTTGACTGAGCACCAGTAGGCCGGTTCGCAGTAGGTGACGGGCTGGTAGTCAGGGGGCGTGGTTTGGTCTGTAGACGAGGGAGGGTAGAAAAAGAAGAAAAATAATCTCTGCAAAAAACGAAGGATATGTGAAGTGAAAGAGGTAGGGTCAGTGGACGTAATGTACTGCAGAAAACTGCAAGACTTCACATGCACGCGACTGAAGAGGACAGAAAATTTAGCTTCTAGCGGTGTTTGAAAAAGGATAAACAAAATCCTGAGAAACTTTGGTGAGCTAAAAATTATATAATCACTGTTGGGAACGTAGTTTGTTAACACAGCGTGCTATGTATGTTTTGTTCTCCATATATACCAAGTTGATGATGTGGTGGAACAGAGCCTGGTCCATATGATGAGGTGGGGGAGATTGGAGAGCCAACTATAGACAGTGATAGAGATGTGTGTGTGTGTTTGTTTGTATCAGTTAAACACACATAAACATGATGCACACACACATTCCATGCCCCCTTCCTCGTACGTTGAATAGTGTGAATGAGATATTGTGGCAAGCAATCACAAGCAAGCCAATAACAGAGTGTAGGGATGAAGGGTGGGTAAGGGAGAGGAGGAGAGAGAGGGAGGGTGAATTGGGGTAAAGGGGGAGAGGAGAAGGGAGGGAGAAAGGGGTAAGGGGGAGAGGAGGAGGGAGAGGGAAAGGGGTAAGGGGGAGAGGAGGAGGGAGAGGGAAAGGGGTAAGGGGGAGAGGAGGAGGGAGAGATAGGAATGAGACACAGTGGACCACAACAGAGTGGGCCAGGCCATCAGGTTACAGTCAGGCATGCCAGGAAACGGGCGGGCAACCAACAACACATGGTGCTATGGGTATGTACAGTATAATACATATGGGGGCTCAGTCTTGCGTGTAGTTGTGACATGTGGACATTTGGCCACAACAAGTATACACACATATTACGGCAGTGGAACTACAGGCAAAATAATATGTACACAGCACACTTTGTCGTTGGAGACAAAATAATCTATTGTTTTTTGTGGTGAATTTGGCGATTTCAAACTGCCAATTGTTCCAAAATATAATAAGCTTGCGTAATACGTAGCTAATGTTTAGGCTACCAGCTGAGTGCCTGGACTTGTACATGTAAGGTCCCCAGTTCAAATGCCACGACTGTAACTTTTTGCTTGCGTATGTTGGACAAAATCTACATGTATTTGCTGCATAGTATTGACACATTATTGATGCATTGCTTGGCCCCTAACAGTGAAACTGCAGAACTAGTAAATGCATGTAGTTGTTGCGTAATAGACACATGTTTGTGGCGCTGAGAGTGAGATGGTGCCCCAACAGTTGTGTGTGTGACTGACTGGAGGAGGAGAGGGTTCCAAGAGGACTGTCGACAGTTCCGTTGCTAGAGAGATCATCTGACGGCTGGTAGGCCGGTGGTGGGGTCTCTGCTGGAGTTATGGGGAGAGGAGGGCGGGGGAGAGAAGAGAAGAGAAAGGAGGAAAAAGGAGCGATGGAAGTCAGTAGATGAGAGACAAAAATATTGTTCAAGGACCAATTCAGTTAGTGTGAACAGGGACATATATACACCGGACGGCATGCAGTTCGAGGCAAACGGAACTAAATATAAATACACAAAACCAGAGGGAAAAGAGAGAATATTAGAGTTAATGATGCATCGAAAAGGAAACACGTTATGTCAGAAAGTCAGTAAATAGAGAAAAAAGAGACCAATGGCCATATATAGAGGTCAACACACGGAACAGGGAGAGAGCAATGACAGCAGACTGACAGTAGTGGTAAGTCAGTGGTGGAGAAGGAGGAGTAACCTGAGAAGATGTGGGGAGGAGGGGGGTCAGTGGCAGGCAGGATGACGTTGTCGGGGAGAGTGGTGTCCTCCGAGAGAGGGGGCAGTGGAATTCCCTCGTGGTGGATGTTGGTGGGAACAAACACCGGAGGCAACACTGGGGGAGAGGGGTGTGTGTGTGGAGGGGGGAGGGGAGAAACACAGTCCATTCAGAAATACTACTACTGGTGAAAAGGTCACACTCATGTTCTCTTGCTATATATTTGTGTTGCATCGCAGAATAAACACGAGTGTGAATATTTCAATGACACAGAAATGCAGCACTGTTTAGAATATAAACAAAAATGGCTCAATCCAGTCAGGAAGTGGGCTCACTTCCACCTCCAAACTAGAGCAATATCGTTTGTTTCACTGAGGATTGATTGAAATGTACCCACTACCGACCGTGCCATTGATTTTCCCATTATCCACACATCAACCACCGTCAATGTATACAGTTACCGTAACACACACCCATCAACAGACACGCCACTTTCACACACAGTTTTCCAGATGAGTGAGTAAACTGGTGTGACTTTCAACCCTGTTCATGCGATACACACACACAACACGCTACGTGGTAAAAATTTTTTGGGGGAACCGCACTATACATAATACGACCAGGACTTGCTGCGGCCTCCAGGGAATTCATTATGTAATGACTCGCAATTTCACAAGAATGTCAGTGTTGTAGCTTTATTTCTTATAGGGAATTCATTATGTACTCGCAATATCGACAATAACATCACAGTGTTCAGTTTGTTATCTGTAGTAGTTCTTTTTCTTGTATTGCGACAGTAACTTGTAGGAATTGACATGCTAAGCTTGTTCACTCCTTCTGTGGCTCATACAATCTACCACATGAGCATACTTGTCTACCTTCTTCCCAGTCAACAATGACTGTGTCTTTTAGTAATTAATTTACCACATGAACACGCATATTTACTACTAATTTATTCCCCATAAGACTAGACTCCAGTAGATAGTATGGTTGCAGTTTCTCTCACAATACAATACATGTCTCAACAACTTTGTTGCGAGGTAGAATGGCAATGCAAGGCAAACAAGTCAACTATACACCCAACGACAGCTCTTCTTAGAAGAAGAGCTGTCCTGGGTGGGATTCATGTACATGAAAAGTATATTTATAGCATACTAGCCAATAGAAAAGAAAGAAAAACCTAAGTCACCCTCCCACCCCCCATCCTTCATCCAAGTACATACACAGACACAAACAACAGAGTCACATGTCTTTTTTGATTCAAAAATCAGGAGAACCTCTGCTGATGTACACTCGAAATAGAGGACACGATAGAGGGAAAGCTGAATGACACACTTTAACCCTTTGGACGCCGTGTATATATGCCCATGGCTAGGTAAGGGTTAAATGACAAAACATTCATTCACTTCTCTATTATTCCAGTACACTGTATTCTGTTATGCCAGGGAACGATTACTATATGTGGAGATGCAGTGGGGTTGAGACAGTGTATGAATGCAATCAGGAGGTGGTTTGGCAGAGAGAGAGGAAGACCCAGTCTGAGGACCACCACACACCAGACGAGATGTGTCTGCTCCAATTGTTCCCAACACCACAGCTTCATTACTGGCCGCCATTGTCTCCCGCCTCTCGAAACTTCTCATTGCATGTTACACAAGTACAACAATGAGGTGTGAGATACATACTAGAGCCTACACATGTCACTACCATGTGACGACCATGTTGCGCATAAACACCTAGACTCATGTACATGTACATACCATTATATTAGGATGCATAGAAGAAGGGTTCAGGGGGAGAGAGGGGTTAGAGAATGATCAGGTGACTGTGTTCCTGGAGCACCATATTTTGAAGGACTCCAGGAGTGTAGTTCGAATTACGATGTGGCAGAGGGTTTCGATATCCTTACAAGGACAGCTGATTGCTGCTGCAAGGGGCTCGAGGTCGGAGAAGCCCAGCATTCCCCGAGAACCCACCTCAACTGTAATCTCTCCCTCTCTCCCTATCTCCCTTTCTCTCTCCTCTCTCCCTCTCCCTCTCTCTCTCCTAGCTCTCTCTTGTGTGAGTGTGAGATCCTCTTCATTGCATGACACACATACAACAACTACGTACGTACATGCAATGAGGCGTGAGATAAAAAATTTTAAAAACCAGGTAGAGTTCTTTCCACATGGCCATGCACCACTGGAAGGATAATTATTATGGCTATGGGTCAAGTTGATTTGCCAAGGGACAGCTGTACTCTTTTTGAGGCGTTTATTCCAGAGTGACTTTTATCAAACATTATATGCAGCATTTGGACTTTGCAAGCTCTCACATTTCAGGATCTGTTTTCAGCTTTTAGCTGTTAGCGGTGCATCACACTGTGTTGTTTATTCAAACAGACATGAACAAAGGGTGGACATTACTACTATTGTGGAAATGTAAACAAATTGCCACAGGAATCCAGGTGACCTGATCAGCGCTATATTCACCAGAGGTTTGTTTACAAGCACACATGTTGCAGAGGCTCATGTAAGGATGGGGAAACCATAGTGTTGGGGGGTTGTGTTACGTAACATACCCACTACTGACAATAGACACCCACTTTAGTAGCCTCACACACGTACAACATATATGATGCGCATGTGTGTATTAAAACTGCCAAAAACAAAAGTGGTTTTAATTTGAATCGAGTTAGCCCCTGGCAATGTGTTTTGGCTAAGATCTCTGCCTTTTTTTCCTGATTCATGTGGTCGAGTCAGCATCATGTGCTAATAAGGGCCGATTTCATCAGAAATGTTTAACCATCGTCGTATTGACTGTTTTACACTGATATCACGACTGATCCAGTTCTAATGCATACTGCAGTGCTTTTTCTGCAATATTGCCTTCTCTCTCTGCAAGACTCAAAACCTTGTCCTCATCTTCTATTATAAAGTGCACCAGTACACTGGTCTGTACAGTGTAGCTAGAGCCAGGGAAAGTGTCTTGCATATGAGCAGTGAGCTGTTACAAGTGTGTGTGTATGGCTTCACTGGTCCCAAAACAAGACGTCGCTCGCGGGGCCGGTTACCACGGATACAGCCAAACAGACTTGGCAGGCGTGATGGTTGCCGTGGTATCGCGGCATTGTCTTCTTCCCAACCCTATGCACGCCAGACATACACCTCTCACCTTCAGCTAGCCTCACTTCCAAACCCCTCGCAGACAGACCTGTACATGTACCACGCACCTTTCTCACTTTAATCTTGAATCATAATGCATTCCAGTATAATACATAGCTGGTACTATACTTAAGCCTCCCTACAGGTGTATACTTTATAGGTGTATACTTAAGCCTTGCTATAGGTGTATACTTTATAGGTGTATACTTAAGCCTCGCTATAGGTGTATACTTTATAGGTGTATACTTAAGCCTTGCTATAGGTGTATACTTTATAGGTGTATACTTAAGCCTCGCTATAGGTGTATACTTAAGGTGTATACTTAAGCCTTGCTATAGGTGTATACTTTATAGGTGTATACTTAAGCCTCGCTATAGGTGTATACTTTATAGGTGTATACTTAAGCCTTGCTATAGGTGTATACTTAAGCCTCGCTATAGGTGTATACTTAAGGTGTATACTTAAGCCTTGCTATAGGTGTATACTTAAGCCTCGCTACTTAAGCCTTGCGACTATATCTGTTGTAAGCTTCCCCAGACCAGGCGAGGCGACTACAAAATAATGGCCTTATGTACACATATTTCACGTTTAAGCCCTGTTGCAGCCAGAGCTCCTATAATATATCCAGAACATGATATGGTTCAAACCTAGTTTGACATTTCCTTCAACCTCACTTACACTCCATTACAAAACTAATGGTCTCTAGTAGTGTCAGCTTTCACTCACTAACTTAACTCCTTAGCCACACACCTGGCATTATGCCAACACAGTGGAATAGAGTTAATTACATGTATACAATATTAACCGGGCTAGCTTTCACATACCTTACTACCCCACAACATACAGTAAAAGGTTAACCCTTTAATAGTGGAATGGAAACTGGGGGAAAATAATTTAACTCCTTATAGCTCACGTATTATTTAACCCTTTTGTCTCACCTGGTGTCTCGACTCGTACGTAGTGGAAAGGGTTAATGCACACGTCGTCTCTCTTCAGGTTGAATGCATACTGACAAGTGTCAATGGCCTTCAGCTCGTGGTGGTTCTGCAGGTCAGGCCAACGCCACAGTCGACAGTAGATGACATGGGGAAGACCTTTACGATGAGATACCTTTGGTGAGGAGGGAGGGAGACAGCAGGGAAGTAAGGAGTAGATAAAGAGAAAAGATAGAGGGAGGAAGAGGGAGGAAGAGGAAGGAAGAGGGAGGAAGAGGGCGGCAAAAGCGGGAGAGAAGGTAGCAAGAGCAGAATTGGAAAGAGGATAAGGCAGAGAGAGAAGGGGAGACAATAAAGGTTGTGCAGGGTACAGTAGACCACACCCCCACTACAGTACAGTGGAACCCATCTCTAAGACACCTTGTCTTTCCCCGAGAACAGTTCTTCCAACCCTTGAAATAAGGACACCTCATTTACATGGACACGTTCTTCTGTCCCATTGGTGTCCAGATTAGAGAGGGGTTCCAGAGTACAAAGTCCGTAGTCCCCCTCATTCACCCTTTCCCCTACTTGCAGTCTTCCATCCAGACTCCGCGGGATGTTCACACAGCCAGTGGGTGTGGCTCCGTTGCTAGTTATCGCCTTCTCCAGCTCCTGCAGACCTCCTGTTCGTATATACAATATAACATAATAAATAGCACCAGGAAACTAAAAGCACCAATCTCTTGTAGGAGCGATTATATAAATGAACGAATTTTCGCATGGAATATTCGAGGCACGTATATACATAATTTAGGTTTTTCAGAGCTAAATAAGGGCTTGTATGTAGCACATGTGTATGTGTAAGTGTCTAATAGACAGGGGTTATCATTCAGTGTGTATAAGATAGGGCACAGTGCAAGAAGCTGTGCAGACCACCTGTTTATGTATAATTATAGGTGAGTGGGAATAAACACAGAATTATTTGTTTAGCACATTAGTAGCACATGTGTATAATGTTATGTGCACCAAACAGGGATTGTCATTGATGGCCTAAAGGCTGGCCTGAGCCAGGAGCTAACCTTTTTACCTGATTTGTAGGAAGGCAGAAAGAGACAGCCCCCCAAAGACAACTACAAGTAAACAAGACCCTGGTACAAGTAGATAGGGTTTTGAAATTCAAACCAGTGAGTTGTTTCGGGCTACACGAGTACTTACACGTACTTGTCCTGTAATCTTGTAAAGTCTACCCGTGGCTACGGAACATACTCTACAGATTTAACAGCTCTAGTGTACATACTTACAAGTAGACGAGGTAGCGAAATGAAATACCTACCCATGCAGCTAGGGTGACGGGCTAACGAGCGTCGTTTTCGGGCTTGTAAGTCGGCCAAAAAACAATTCTAGTGTGTGGAGAAGACTGAACGCACGCACAAAGGGCCTAGCTACACAAAACAGAACGCGTCTGCCACGCGACTCACCGGTCCTCTTTAGCTTCTTGACGAGGGATTTGACGGCCTTCTCCGACCACTTCTCCTCGTCTCCCACTTCGTCGGGCGTCTTCTTGTAGCTGAGCAGGCGCTTTATGATGGGCGGTTGACTCATCGGCAGCATGGCGCTTCTCCCTCGCTCTCCCTATATCTCTCTTCTTAAAAAAAACTCGTTCAGATTTGCTGCTTGTTCCGGTGGCAGAAAATATATTATCCTCTCCTGAGGACTTGAAACCCCGCGGCGCCAAGTCTCCGGATGATTTCCGGTTGATTTCCGGTTGAACCCAATAGTGGGCGTTGAATGCAGCAATAATGCACTGCCTGCTCAGCCACCTACGTATATATATACATGTTCCTTGGAGCCAGGGGCGAGACACACATCACTAAGAGATTTGTACCACACAAAACCCCAAAAGAACAGTCACTAATTACAAACACTGATGACTTATTACTACAGGGTGGAGTATACTTAGGGCCCTCATAAGCTCCTGTCACAGTGTACTGGACTATCGATGTATAAAGGAGTTCCTAAAGCAGGAAAAAAGATTTTTTGTGGTGGACAAATGTGGCGTGCATAGGTGTAGTTGTTATGCCTTTGCCTTTCTACCTCATAGTTTTCACATGCACAGTAGTTGCCGTATTATGCCGGTGTGGCTATTATAGGAAAGTTAACAAACCGCGACATTTACTCCCTGTATTGGGGTCGAAACATCGGCATTTTTGGCTAGAGTTTAGAGATGTTTTGGGAGGTATTCAGGAGGAAGCTCCCCCTGTTGATGAGACCATGAAAACTGAACAGCTCACGCTATACACATACATTGAAAGAAAGAAAAAGGGACCAAAAAACAGGATTTCAGAAGGGCTACAGCACACATATTATATACAACCATAAGGGCTTACTTGGGACTCGCAAAAGCACGTGAGCTGATGCACCAAAGTTTTTTTGTTTGCTCTTATGACAGGATATAGAAACACCATAGCGTGCATAATATAATGTATAACACAAAAAAGGGTAAGAAATTTTTGTTCACACGAGCTATATTATTATGCTACTGAGGTTTCAGTCCTCGAATGGTGATGTCATAGACCACGCCCTCCACTTTCTTAACGTCGTATTTGAGAGCATCGAATTTCTTCCTCAAATTGTCGTTCTTGAGATTCAGGAGACGGAACCCTGCACTGAGCTCCACGAGGAAGAGGGAGATGGTGAAAGGACGCTGGTAGTCGCCCTGGGTTACACTGTTAACAGCCAGTCGAGACTAGAGTGGAGAAAGATTTTAAAACACTTAAAACTTCAGGGCTCTTTTGTAACTAACTAAACTAAAAAGATCACCGCCGTGTGTGGTGAATAGAGATACTCACCAGCTCAGAGGCCATGGTGAGTAGTCCCTGCAGAAAGTCCTCTAGGTCCAGGTGAAACCCCTCCTCCTGGGAACTGCAGACTGAATAAATACTGTAAACCAGCAATTTTCCACTCTACTTATGCCCAAACCCCAAAGCTTACGATTTACGAACACAGAATGGAATATGTACAGTGGTGACATCTCCGATAAGGGAACCCTCCGAGATAAGGACAACCTCTCTACAAAGGACACTTGCCCATGCTAATAATATTTGACCTCTGAGGTAGGGACGACCTCTCTACAAAGGACACCTGTTTCAACCCCATGCTAAGACTTTAGTGTATTATTTGACCTCCGAGATAGGGACGACCTCTCTACAAAGGACACTTGTTTCAACCCCATGCTAATACTTTAGTGTATTATTCGACCTCCGAAATAGGGACGACCTCTCTACAAAGGACACTTGTTTCAACCCCATGCTAATACTTTAGTGTATTATTTGACCTCCGAGATAGGGACGACCTCTCTACAAAGGACACTTGTTTCAACCCCATGCTAATACTTTAGTGTATTATTCGACCTCCGAAATAGGGACGACCTCTCTACATAGGACACTTGTTTCAACCCCATGCTAATACTTTAGTGTATTATTCGACCTCCGAAATAGGGACGATCTCTCTACAAAGGACACTTGCTTGTCCCTTGTTCTGAGAAGCCCCCTGAAACGAAGACACCTCTCTAGACAGTTTCTTTCCCCAAGAAAAGTTTCTTGCATGATATTTATCCCCCAAAAAAGGATATCCCACTATTACATGTACTACTGGTGTTGGAATTATACAGGCACTATAACACTATGGAAAATACGGTAATTATGGATTCTGTCCCTATAATAGTGTGGCGGGATTATAAGTCAGGCAATAAAATGGGTGTGGGTTTACAGACGGAGATAACATCCCTGCAACACCAAATTCATCATCCACAGTTAGCATGTGACATATATTGCAGCTGGCCACATCGGCTGGTGTGCGCTGCAATAGCAGTTAGTTTATAATTGCACATTGCATATTATGCGGGCAGAATTGGCACAAGCCACGCCAACTTTTATATGCATATAGGGTACAGATTAGAGTAGAGTACCATTATATATACTAACTTTCAAGCTCTTTGCCGAAAATCAAGCAAAAATACCACTAGAAATCCCCAAATCCCTCTTTGTTTTGTGTGAACTTGGATGTGTTACATCTTGCCTATACATCGTGAAGGGGTCCGCAGCAAAATTAATATCAAACCAGGTGATTTACACCATTTTCACGACTTGCTTTTTCACTCTTTTATGGTCCCCAACATCATAATGGCTAATGTTACTAAACCAAAGGGCCCAGTGAAATGTTATTTATTTACGTTTTTAGTGACGTTTGTAAATTTAACCCCACTGCTTCATTTCCTTAGACTCACTGCCTAGGAGGTGGGCGACTTCAGCCCTGGTGGCCAGCCTGCCTGACTCCAGGTAGACCAGGAGAGAGACGAGAAACGAGAGCCTCTGGGTTACAAACCTCCAGTAGTCGTGGTAGCTGCACAATAAACCAGGGACAATAATGAGCAGAGCAAAGAGAGAGGTATATACTGTGCTCTTTGTCCAGATTCTACAACAGTCAAAGATGCACGCAGGACTTTGAAAGGTAGCACAAAGGATTATACGTAGTCTGCTACCAGTAAGTTTTACACTGGTAACATGTACATCAATGCAGAACTATTATTAATATTGACAGAGCCTTCTTTATAAAGGTGTTTCCAAAATGTTAGCTGCATGTGTATGTGTACATACTACAGTACCCCTGTAGATGCTACTCCATGTACCAATGGTGTGGTACCCTGTGTGTCAATTTTGGCTACAATGAGTTTAAAACAATTTCTCCCTCAATCAATTTTGTTTGGTGTGGTGGACTATGTATATAAATTGCTACAGCCATACCACAACTACCAACTGACCAAGGACAATAACCACTTAGTTTTCACGCCGTACTTATCTCCCGAATGCAGCAGAGAAAACTACACATATTATACATATTCTGATGTTTATCCGACGCTGAATACATGGTATTGTTTGTGGAGCGATTGATGGCTCGTGAAGTGAGATAGCTCGCAGACAGACACACACAACAACTACAATAACCCTCGCTGCGCATGCACCCCGAGGGTTAACCATCAACTGACCGATAGTACTGGTTCTTAGGAACAAGTTTCTGAAGGTCTGAATACTTCTCTGCAACTGTACTCATTAGTTCCCTCATCTTCTTACACAATGGCTGCACTGTGGGGAGAGGGAGGGAGAGAGAGAGAGAGACTGGTTACAATCATGCATTTGGTAAAGAAAGAGAGGAGGAAAGGTAAATTGATAGTCGTAAACTGACAGACAACACACTAAGTACGGTAATGTGTGCTGAGGGTTAATGAAGAATAAGCAGAAAGAACGCAAGTAATAATAGACCGAAATAGTAACAAAAAAAAGTGACACACACTAACCAACCATCATCAGAATGACACTGGTGGACCGTCTCCATGGTAATGAGGATGCCCCTGGCATCTTGCTCTAAACGCTTCACACACTCACGAATGCTCTGAAAACACGTCAAAGCGCCGTCTTTGATATCATCCAATGCGGCACAAACAAGAATACTATGAATTCTTGGCCCTTGCTCACAATGTAAATGTATAACTGAGCACTGTACTACTGTCTACTCGACCATATTACAACAGTCAGATCGTAGCTATACCTCTTTTCTCTCGCTATCTTCACTAAAGGCAACTTGCACAGCAGCAAACAGCTGCATAACCTTCTCCCTCTCCCTCCAATCCTCTCCTTCCTCGTCTCCCCCACCACCTCCCGCCTCTACCACTTCTTGAGTCTCACTCATCACATAACACGTGACACCTTCAACCTTTGAACCCCGCCACGTGTGTATAAAGGGAGAGAACTAATAACTATGCCGCCTAAACTGATGAGCGTCCATGCGTGTTTCCAACCAACAAAAGGCGACGGGGGAACTGTATAAGAAAAGTGCAGCGCGTTCTAGCGGCGGGAAGCAACGAAACGAGACCGCATGCTCTTACAGGTTTCCATTTTATTATATTTAGCCTGCAGCGTTCCCTTTGGTTTCTCCTGGAAGAAAAATTAGCAACTTACATGGCTTTTTATTTGATATACATAAGGAGCTATCCGTGGTGTCCAAAGAGTTTTAAGGTTGAGTGCGATATTCTCCAGGAAGGAAAGCTAGACTCTTTATGCTTGTCATGTGACTTTCATGTGACTTTCATGTGACTGTTGTTGTGACTCCTCTCTCTCTCTCTCTCTCTCTCTCTTTCTCTCTCGTCCTTTCGCACGTGGTTGCGGTATGCACATGCGCAGTTGCTGTCAATGGTACAGGTAGGTGTGGTAAAGTTGTCAGTGTTTCATCTCTCCTTGTCTATCTTTTTTGTTATGAGAGTGATAACTGCGCATGCGCATTAAAACCGTACGATCACGCGCGGACACGTACGATTGGTTACCATGGCAGTCAGTAGCCTGAGGGCAAGCAGTGGTGTAGTAGTTGTAGTGTTGTCTCTTCCAAAATAAGAAAGTGTAGGCTGTAGTCAGGTAGCGAGAGAGTCGGTAGTCGGAGAGAGTGGCCAAAGCCCCTGAGGACGAGCGCTAGCTCCTCCAGCCATGGCCTCCCCCTCGTCTCCCGACTTCCACGACAAGAAATGTGAGCAGATTCCCTTCTCTACTTCTTTCTACTATTTTTAGTAGATAGGTTCTGAACTAAAAATATCCATAGCCAAATAAGGAATTTCAAAACTACATTTTCCGCCCACAGAATTGTTTCGTGAGAAAGGGGTTAAATTTTGGTTTGCTGTGTTGTAGTGCGCAAAGGGTTAATTTTATAGCATAGTAAGGAGAGAGGGTTAAATGTCCTGTGGTTGTCTCTGGTGTGTAGATATGATGTTCACCAGAAACAATGTCCAGAGAGCTGTCAGGAACGTGAGGGAGACTGATGATCTGGGGTTCTATTTGGGTGTCCCTGGGAGGAGACGGGAGGGAATTGAGAGACAGTTCAGAGGAGATGAAGGACGACAGGTGGAGGAATATGTCACCTACTTCATGGACCACGACCCACTAGCCTCCTGGAGACGAGTTATTGTTGTTCTTGATGTGATGAGAGCTACAAATAAGATACGACATCTGGCGGAGTCTGTCACAGGTGAGGACAGGTGTAGCTAGAGACTGTGTGTGTGTGTTGACTGTTGTTTCAAGTCCTGACTAGAGACATGGGAGCACTGCATGTCTCCTACAGTTGTCCTATGGTTCATTAACCCTCGGCGCGCATGCGCAGCGAGGGTTACGGTATTTAAACCCTCTGTAGTTGGGTTTGTGTGTCTGTCTGTCTGTCTGTTACTCTCAATCTCACTTCTCGGGTGTTTTTTCGTCTCACAAAGGATACGACCTACTTAACGGGCAATGAAGGTCAGAAAATTCGAACGGTTTTCTCTGAAACTGCTCCGTTGCAAAGCTAGAGCGCGAAAAAGCAAATATGCAAATACACAACGGACGGGACGGCTTACCGCGGTCTGATCGATCCGCGTGCTCTGCGTACTTCGGAGGCACCAGAAGATGCAACACAGGGCGTGTATCGCCTCTCGCATGCTATCTAGTAGTGTAGTTAGCCCGCGTCAGACTGCGCGAGCTGGCAAGAGACCACGAGTAACAGCTTAAACTAAACCCAGCCCATCAATTAGTGGTACGGCTCATGCGTTTACTTACGCGTGCGCATCAAAGTGCGCCGAGGGTTTGCACTTCAGTGCTTTTCATGTTCCTCCATTGATGAGAGATGATGTTGTATCTGACGTGGTTACTGATGTGTGTATTGCCATGTTATGTCCTACTCTCTGTGCAGACCCCACACTCACTATCAACAACCTCCGTCACGTCACCTCTTCAGTCCAGGACTGGTATGATCTGGGGCACTATGACTATGGTCTTGGTGTTCCTGGTATTGTGCTGAATGAGATCAGGAGAAATCCTGCCCTGACAGAGGAGGAGAAGAAAACAAAGGTCCTACTCTACTTCCTCCACAATGTCCCGATGGCCTCCTGGGAGAGAGTTGCCGGAGTACTGTACTACATGAAGGAGGAGAGGGCATTACAGGCAGTGAAGGGGTTCCTGCCAGTCTCACCAGGTTAGTCTGCTCTGTCGTGATAGCAGCTTGTCTTCCCTAGCAACAGCTATTCTTCCGTGGTTACCGTGACTTTTGACTTTCAGTATGAATCGTTCAGTTCCGTTCCTTCGTTTCGTTTGCCGTTTTTTGCCTCGTGTATTGTTTAGTTCATACGCCCGTCGAATGCGGTCTGTTTCGTTTATGCGCCTTGACAGCCGTCGAACGCTGTCCGATTCGTTTATGATTCGTCGACGGCAGTGAATAGCATTCGAGTTCTTTATGGATCTAGGGCTACACCCACTTTTGAAAAAGGCGTCCCAGGGCTTCTCCTTGTCGTGAGGAGGCGGCCTAGAGAACGAAAACGCGTCTGGAAAAGCGAGGCAGGCTTTTTTCGAGGGAAAGAAACGGCACTCAGCGCTACAGTATGAACGCGTACGATACGGAACACCGTTCGGAAACGTTGCACCCCAGTTTCGTGCGTTATGGTAGCAATCGTCACTTGCATGAAGCAGAAAGACATGCCTGGCGTTATCAGCAACCAGCAGCTTCTTACACAAGAATATCTCTCTCCTGTTGTGTTCCCAGAGGCCAGTCTCACTCCAGAGAACCTCTCCACAGTTCTAGACATCATGAGTGACGGTCTGTGGAGGAAGTTTGGTGGATATGCCAACATACCAGACTCTGAGTTGGACAGTATCAAGGCACAGTGTACCAGTGGCAGAGATTGCAAACAGGCCCTCATTCTCTCCTTCATCACCTCACATCCAGCACCATCCTGGATCCTGGTGGCATGGGCTCTCTACATGACTGAGCGGTATGAGGGTGGCGGCAGTTGTCTCAGAGCATTGGATCACCTGCAGCAGCTGTTCCCCACTGGTACAGCGGACTTTCTTGGTTGGTTGGCCCCCCTTCAACATGTACACTTTACTCCCATGCAGGAAGATTCCGCTCCAAACAGATCTACAAGCAGGAGATGAAACGAGGCCACATTGAGCTGGACTTGGACAAAATGCTGCTGTTTGGCAATGCTGGCAGTGGCAAGACGTGCTCCCTCGCTGCACTGCTCGGAGTTGACCCTCCCACCATCCGACGCAGCACTCCTCTCCTGAAAAGACCCATCGAGGGCATGTTCGTGGACGTCGACGGCAAAAAACAGTGGAAGAAGCGAAAATTAGACCTCGCCGCTGAAGTAATTCGGTCGCGAATGCCACGGCAACAGTCAGTGGCACAGAGCAGTGGTGGCCCAGCCTCCCCCGGCCAGCAGTCTCCCCACACTGCAGCCAGCCAGTCAGTAGAACCAACACCAGAGAACACGAGTAGCTCCATGTCTCAAGCAGCCAGGAAGAGCACAGCATCCTCGGAGGAGAAGCCCAGCACCAGGGAGCAGCAGGAGGCAGAAGGGAGGCTGGATTCCCTGCTGCTGTCGAGTGCGGTGGATGAGGGGTTTGTACATCTCATCAACAGTGCTCCTCCCTCCCTGGAGCCCATCTTGCGACTGAAGCAGTTCCTCGTGCTGGACTCTGGCGGCCAGCCCGAGCTTCTGGAGATGATGCCCGTCTTCCTGAGGGGTGCGTCCAAATTCGTCTATGTCTTGAAGCTCCACGAGTCTCTAGACAAGCGAGCGACGATCCGTTACTTCAAAGACGGCAAGCTAGTGTGGGAGTACCCAGCCTACCTGACAAACGAAGGGACCCTGAGACTGTGCGTGCGGACCATGAGGTCCCTGAACAACAAGAACCCCAACATCCCTCCCGCCAAAATGATGTTTCTGGCCACCCACCGAGACATGGTGGCAGACAAGCAGCTGCCCGGAGTGCTGGACACTCTGCATAAGAGGCTGAGGGAGATCCTCTTGCCTCAGTTCAGGGAGCAGCTCATCTACTGCGATACGGAAAGGGAGGACTTTGTCTTCACACTGAATGCGGCAAAGCCGGAGAAGGAGGACAGGGAGTGTGCGGAGAGCATTCGGGAGTGTCTCAGTAAGGAGGGGGAAAGGGGGAAGGAGGTGAAAGTGCCGTTGCGATGGCTACGCTCTGTACCAGAAGCTGCTGGAGGTGGCAAATGAACTGGGAAGAAGGTAGCTGCCTCGAGAACTGTGCCAGCAGGTGGCAGAGTCGATGGAGATGGATGACGAGTCGTGTGGGGAAGCCCTGAACTTCTTTGACAGTTTGAACATGCTGTTCTACTTCCCCGACATCCTTCCCCAGCTGGTGTTCATGGAGCCACAGATGTTGCTGGATAAGGTCTCGGAGCTGGTGGAGGAGACCTACCACATGAGGCAGGGAAGAAGGGCCAGCCGTGCCGGGGGAGAAGCTGAGATTCCGTGACCACGGCGAAGTGACGGAAAAGTTTCTGGGCGAGTTCGAGAGCCACTACGAGCCACCTCTGTTCACACCCAAGGAGCTGGTGACCCTGCTAAAGGGGTTGCTGGTGTTTGCGGAGATGTCGGAGGACGTGTACTTCATGCCGTGTCTGCTACAAGTTGTGGCATGGGAGGTGGTGGAGGAACACCGAGTGAGTGGCGGGAAAGCCCTGGCCCTTCACTTCCCCGACAGCGGTCCCCTGATGGGAACGTTCTGCTCCACTGTAGCTTACCTCCTGTCCCCCGAAAACAGTCACCCCTGCCCCTGGAGAGTGGTTCAGAACGAGGTGGGAGCTCCGGAATGCCTCCATCGCAACGTCATAAAATTCACCATCCCCAAATGCACAGGCACCGTTTCACTGATCGATCACTTCACCCACTTCGAACTCCACCTATGTACCCACCCAAAGAAGGCAGCTCAGCTGTGGAAACTGGCACACGACGCAGTATTTGCAGGTCTCAAGAAAGCAGGGAAGACCATCGGCTACACAAACAACACTCCAGTCCCAGCCATCGTATGCCCCGCCCACCCCCGCCCAGCCAAACCCCACCCCGCCACTGTTGACAAGGACAGAGTGTGGACATGCTCAGTCAACTCTGGAAAGTTTGGAGACATTGATGAGGACTCTATTCCATGGCTGACCCTCTGCACGTCTGCCTGTGAGTGTGGAGGTCCACCCACTGAGGGCTCTAATTGGAACAGTCTCATTATTCTTTTCTTTCTTTTCCCCTACAGCTGCTGAGTCAGCCACGTCCTCTCCCTCCTCTTCATCTTCTGCAGTTCCCCCCACCTCCCAGCCTCCCCTCTCTGTCTCCACAGCTTCTGCCTCCTCTACTACTGACACCACTACTACCAACACTCCTGGTGAGTCCTTGCATCTCTATGTGCCCTGTTTTGATATTGATTCATGTTCCCTTAGTGCCAGAGTGTTTCATAGTCTCCTATCCTATTGCCTCTGTTCCCTCTCTCTCCCTGTACTCTTCTACTACCATCGCTCCTGGTGAGTCCTTTAGCATTGCTGACCACTTTATTCCACTATTCTACTCTCTATATGTATATGGACATGCAAACCGCTATCACATACACTTTACTCTCTACAGTCGGCCAATCTGTCTCTACCACTGCCAGTGTCTCCACAGCTCCTCATCCTGTCTCCTCCTGTCCTGGTGAGTCCCCTCTTCGAGAGCATTGCTGACTGTTGTTTTTTCTTTCTACTGTTATCAGTCATCGAGTATTCCTACACCTCCTCCACTATTGCCACAGCTGCTATTCCTCTCTCCTCCACTGCTAGCACCACTCATGGTGAGCCTCTTTTAGAAACAGTCTTCCCTACCTCCGCATGATGAGTGTACACATCTATACCCCTAATGTATTGACTGACTCTTACCTTTAGTCGTTCCTCTCTCTCACTTTCTTTGCAGGTGGTGGTGTCTGTCGACCCACTCTGCCAGAGCTACTTCGTCTGGAAATCCCCGAGGGAATTGCCACAAGCTACACCACATTTGGAATCTTCCTCCTCAACGATGAGACGGGGGATCAAGTCGACATCATCGAGGATGAACACCGCGGGAAACCAGAGAGGATTTCTCACAACATTCTGCGGGAGTGGCTCAAAGGAAAGGGACTACTTCCCGTAACGTGGGAGACTCTGGTCAAGACTCTCAGAGACACCAAACTTTCTGCTCTCGCTGACAAAGTCCAGGCCCATGCAGCAAAATTGTAACCACCCATGTTTTGTACACCAAACTTCTCATATCTATACCGCACTCACTTTATTCCCATCTCTATACCGCACTCACTTTATTCCCATCTCTATTCCACACCCACTTTCTTCTCATCTCTATACCACACTCACTTTCTTCTCATCTCTATACCGCACTCACTTTCTTCTCATCACTATACCGCACTCACTTTCTTCTCATCTCTATACCACACTCACTTCTCATCTCTATACCGCACTCACTTTCTTCTCACCTCTATACCGCACTCACTTTCTTCTCATCTCTATACCACACTCACTTTCTTCTCATCTCTATACCACACTCACTTTCTTCTCATCTCTATACCACACCCACTTTCTTCTCATCTCTATACCACACTCACTTTCTTCTCATCTCTATACCACACTCACTTTCTTCTCGTCTCTATACCGCACTCACTTTCTTCTCGTCTCTATACCGCACTCACTTTCTTCTCATCTCTATACCGCACTCACTTTCTTCTCGTCTCTATACCGCACTCACTTTCTTCTCATCTCTATACCACACTCCCCTTCTCATCTATATTAACTGTGTGTTTTGTATGCAATGCCACAGTCAGTTCTTGGAGCATATGTTTACTGTGATGCGCAAAGCGTCCAAAGTCACTTCCGAATAATATTAGTTACTACTTCTGTGGTTTGTCCACGAGCATTCCACCACTAGGAGCTGTAGTATGCAGTAGTCAGTTGGTATGCGGAACATGCCTATATTGTATGGTCATGTGACCCAATCTTGTCTTGAGTCACTCCATTGACAAAACCAGGTCCCATAGTTTTGTATGTGTACATACATACATACATACATACATACATACATAGGCTCAAACCGCATGGTACAAACAGGATCACAGTCACTCCAACACGAACCAAACCCTGCAAGTAGTCTGAGTACCTGAGACTATGTATTGGTGTTATTTTGCCAATACACATAAGTATTATAATACATAAGTATAAGGTTACGTGGTCTTTTGGGAATATAACTTGTGTTATGTGCAAGCAACAGGTGGAAAAGTGGTCATTGTCACAAGGGGAGCGATTTGGTGATGACAGAATAAAGTTTTCTGAGATTTGACAGCAGTTCATGTTCTTTAGGATGCACACACTGCAGTCCCTCCTGAAATGAGTGGAGAAGTGTATCAAGGTGAGTACCATTCAGAAAAAGACAGGGTGGATGAATTGTTGGACCGATTTCTATAAGGACACCCCTAAAATAACGATACGTCGCTAATGTTGGCACTTTCTTCTGCCTCCACAGATCAAAGGGGTTCCACTATACATGTATGTAACCATCAAGTCTCTGTGTGTTCAGTGGACACAGGCTCCTCACTCACCATTAGACTGATAAGCAGTGAGTGAGAGCCAACGAGTAGCCACTTCTCCCCAGACTCAGTGGTGCAGTCACCATTATTACCAGCAGGACAACAGTCTTCCTGGACCACTACACCTGGTAGACTCTGTGAGGGGAAACGGAGCAGAGGCAAACAGTGGGAGAGGGAGGGTGGAACAAATGAGAGAAAAGCAAGAGTGCCTGCTGGTTAATCACGTGTTCTGCCCCAGCAGCTCAGTTGGTAGAGCGCTCTGACTAGACTGCAGAGTGGCATAGGTTCCAGTCCCACCCAGGGCAGCTATTTTTTCCTTTGTTAGAAAGCGTTGTCTGGCGTGTTGTTTTAAAACCTCACTTATGACTCGTGCTCAACAATAGGAAACATCAATAGCTGTACCTGTAGTCTCCAGTATCTCCTGGACAGTCTGTCTTCTCCGAGACATGTGTTCCTAACCACAACCAGACTAGAGTACTCCCTCTCCTGAAACACAATAGCAACAAACACTAATCCTCATATCTAATGGGCAACAATGACACATTAAGTTACGTACGTAGTGCATTTTCTTATCCTCGGGGCAAAAATATATGTTTTCTCAAATGCCGAGATCGAAAAGCATCTTACGCGGGAGTTGAAAAAACTAGAATGCACAGTACAGACCATGTCCTATTCTGGTAAGCCTGGTTCACAACACAGTCACAGAGAGCCAAACACAACACACTCTTCACAGAATTACTGGTTATTCACGATAACTGTTGTGACGTATTGTGAACCGTTCTTAACGGTGAGTATATTATATTCTAACATAAGAATCTCTCCGGATGGCTGCTAGTTGCTCCATGATCTCCCTCCTCTTCTGCTGTATCTCTTTGACAGACGCCAGACCTCGGAGATCCTCGCTATACAGGGAGGATGAATATTGCAAGAAAAGAAATATATGAGAGGAAGGAGGTAGGGAAGGAGAGTGAATGAGAATTGAGGAGAGGAAGAAGGTGTTAAGGTAAGAGAGAAATGAAGTGACATTCACAAGTGGTGGGGTTACCTGATGGACTTTGTCCTCTCCCGCTCTCTGACACGCCCCTCCACCTTCGCCTGGTATGCCGTAACCGTGGCTACTTCGATGGCAGTGCTAACGTCGGGCTTTGGAGTAAAACACACACACAGAGTGTACAGCACCTTACGAGGCAAGAGGGAGATTCTCTCACCATGTCCAGAGCCACAGTTGTGAGCTGTTCAAGAATAGACAGTCTGTATTCCTGCTGCAGGGATTTATCTTCATTCTTCTTCTCTTCCACTAGTGGTTTTACCTGTTTATATAATTATATCAAACACAAAGCTCTTTTGCAGTATTCTGCCACCCTGTATATCATACAAGCAATTGGTAATAATTATGTATGGGGTATTCCATTTAAAACCAACCTGACATTATATGTATGTACATGCATGGTGCAAAGAAATTGTAACGGTGTAGTCTCTCACGCCGGCCGACTGTTTGTGCGTTTTCAAAATTTCTCAACGCAAGTTGACTTTCAGAGACTCATAATTACGAAGTAGGGAGTAAGTAGAGCTCTCAGCACATCAGTATTATAGAGAGACTAACATCAATTCCCTGAGTGTGGAGGAAGTCAACTGCCAGTATCTCCCACTCCACCCCACGACCTTTGACCCTAGTCCTCAGCTGACCGTGGAGGGAAGAGGTAGCAATGAGACGTAGGAGACTGCTGTACATCTCCTCCGGTCCAGGGTCAGAGGTCAACTGGGCCGCCAGCGAGTCTGCAACGTAGAACAGTGATGGAAACACTAAAGTAGAACTACCGATAAAGACATTCCAAATAGAGCACACCGTACACAAAATTGTTAAATAAAAAATATATATTATTCTACAGTGGAAAACATCCCCATAAAAGACGTTTGCTCCCAAAATGTCGCCATTATTCGGAGGTTCCATAGCGAGAAAAAGAACACTAAGGCAAACGAAAAATTCAAGTGCTTGTCCGTCCCCTCTCCCAAGAACTTCAGGAAAAACATTCACGGAACAGGAAGTAATGGCTACACACTAACTGTGTTACCAGCTGTCGGCTTGGTCTTCAGTTTCAAAACCTCCGCAAAGGTTGCCAGAAACTCTGCCACTTTGAGAAGTCGTGGCACAAGGTGCGTTGCCACGGGCAACACCAGTGACGGGATATCGGGCAGAGGGGTAAGTCCCTGCTCGTCAGACGACTGTATAATATCTTTGCGGGCGGAAGAAGAAGTGTCCGTAACCAATTTAACCTGAGAATAAGTAATGTCGGTTGACTCACAGTTCATTTGTACAAACATACAGAATAGAGCACAGAGTCAGTTTCCAGGATACAGTTTTCAGAGAAGGAGATACTGTAATAGGCATTGTGTATAGGTCTGGCACGTGGTGAGGGGATTTGCCACACATTCACACCCTACTTGATGTAATGGAAAATCATTACTGTTTCCCAATATCAGCATCTTTTGTGGCAGTCACATGGGGAAACAACCAAAGATGATAATTATGACACACAATGGACATGGCACCTCATCATGCGTCCTTCGCTCTGTCCTAGGTGGGTGACCACCGTTGAACTGCTTGGAGATATCTCTGGCCATTCTTTTCAGCCCCTCTCTCTCCTCCCTCACCCTCTCTCTCTCCTCCCTTGCCCTCTCCTTCTCTTTCTGACGATACTCTCTCTCCAACTGCTTCCAACGTTCGTGCTCTGACCTGTGAGTAAAATGAACCACTAAACAAAACTGACTTTTTTTATTTTATAACATTTCATCATTAACCCTTTTGATTCCACGGGTGTCTAAATGAAACACCAAAACCTACAAGTTTCAAAACATTTCATCATTAACCTTTTCATTCCATGAGTGTCTAAATGAAACACCAAAACCTACAAATTTCATAACATTTCATCACTAAGTCGATATCCTAAGATTTGGTGGAAAACTAGGGTTTCTCAACACACATTATTTTGGAAAGCAAATCGACTACAGTTGTTTTTCATAACAATCCCTGTCCCTCCGACAATAAGACCTCACTCACTTCAGATTCAGCAGCTGCAACTTCCTAAGGTCCTCCAGTTCCCCCTGTTTCTCAAGCCACTCCCCCTCGTTAAACTCTCCGACCTCCTTCTGGGGCTCTCCATTTTCCCTTTCTGACAATCTCCTTTCTCTCTTACTCCTTCGTCTTTCTGTGGCAATTCCATCATTCTCTCTGCATGGGTTTTTATGCTGCGGAGCGTCACTGTAGTCGCCGGCAGAGAATCTCTGGGTCAGGATTCGTCTCCGTGACGACCGCCAAACAAACAGCTCGGTGGAAGAGGAGGGGGAGGTTGGGGAGAAGGGAGAGGGGAGATGTGAGGGAGGGCTGTGTGACGAGTGAACCGCAGAGTCAGTTGTTGAAGTGGATTCTGTGGTGGTCGAGGCAGGTTTGCCAGAGAGATTGATGATGGAGGGTTTGGTGCTCTGGTGAGTTTGGGGAGTGAGTGAGGAAGGAGAGGTGGTGGGTGCTCCTCGGCGTTTCCGAGATACAGTCTTGGGGCTTGTAGTTTCACTTTTTGTTGCATTTCTTTCTGCACTGTTTTATTGAGAGAGAGAGAGAGAGAGAGAGAGAGAGATCATGTGAGTAACTACAACAGAGGAGTCGTCACATGAAAGTCACATGACAAGCATAAAGAGTCATGTGACTCACCTCCTGGAGGAGACAGGTTGGCTGTTGGACTGCCACTGAAGAATCTTGGCAATGTCGTTAGTTCCCTCGGTGAGAAAGTCAGACACGCTCTCGAACCCTGCGACCTTTGCCAGCGGTGTCAGAATCCCTGTGGCTAGCTTTCCTTCCTGGAAAATATCACACTCAACCTTAACCCTTTGGACACCACCGATAGCTCCTTATGTATATCACATAAAAATCCATATAAGTTGCTAACTTTCCTTCCAGGAGAAAATAATATTCAACCTACCAAACACTTAAAAGGGAACGCTGCAGGCTAATTATAATAAAATGGAAACCTGTAAGAGGTTTCTCATTTTACAAAATGAAAAGCTTCCTCCTGAAACGTTGTGATAGACCAACCCACACATGCAACTGACCTTCCTGCGACAGAGTGAACAGTTGCACTTATTGGAACACACAGGACATACCCACGTCACCACGGCAACAGTTTCCTTGACGATACCATAACGATTGAGAAGACACTGCTCACACCTACGTATATATACAATATCAGCAGGGCACCAGAAGTTCACAGCAAAAATGCATATACAACTATTCATCCATGTATTAACTGCCATGCTTCAACAATAAGATCTATGTTGTATGAAGATGTTAGCCTCTGTCAATCCGTTCCTAATTCCCATCTCTCCCTTCCCTCTCCCTTCTCCTCCTCCTTCTCTCCCACCTACTCACCAGAAACGTGTGCACGTGCTGCACTTGATTCTCTCTCTCCCACTCTTCACCTCAGACACGCCCTTATTGCTGTGGATACTCTGTCTACACTGGTGACACGACTGACTCTGTCCACGACCAACACCCTTCCTTTCACCCTCTTTCTTGCTTTTACCAGTTTTCCCGCCAATTTCGCTCTTTTGTTCCCGCGAGCATGCGGTCCCTTTTCGTTGCTTCCCGCCGCCAGAAAGAGCTGCACTTGTCTTCAGACTCTTATATAGTTCCCCCGTCGCCTTTTGTTGGTTGGAAACACGCATGGACGCTCGTTTAGGCGGCATATTATTAGCTCTCTCCCTTCTGCTCTCTCAACCAAACGCGCGCCTACACACGTGGCGGGGTTCAAAGGTTGAAGGTGATGGAGGCATGCGCGTTGATGGAATTGTTATGCGCATGCGCATATGTATAATTATACAGCGCGAGCGTAAGATGGCCACCAGCAAGCGAGCAGGCAAGGCACTGGAGTTCTCTGGAGGGTTGACTCAACTCCAGGTACTATATATCCACTGGTTACCTTTTCCAACCAAGACTCTTTCCGCTAGTGGTGTGCTGGAACCGTGCAACAGTTGCAAGAGGAAGTTCATAAGTCTGGAAAATGCTTCCCTGGAGAGGTATGTAGGCAAGTCCCAAGGACCTCAAAATTATTTTTGGTTGTTGACTCACATACATGGGCCTACTGTTTTGAGTAGAACCTTACATTTTTACCTGACGGAGCCGTATATAAAAGCCAACATGCAAACAACAATTACCTGTGCTCTTTATAAAGAGTATTTTTTAATGTAAAAAAATCCATGGTTTTGACGTGCACGGTCAATGTTGCAGCACCCTTGTGTAGCAAACTTGGTTGATGGTCTCTCATCTTCAAGCCGGGAGACAGTACAGGCCGTGTGTCTGGTCCTGACAGAGGCAACTTCACGTGGTCTTGTCTCTGGAGATGATGTCATAACGACTCTGATCAGCTCCTGTGCATCCATGCCTCACTGGACTCTCGGTGTCCACGCCCTCGCCAAACTACTCATGAAGAAAGTTGTACGGGCTGGTGGTTCACTTACTACTAGCCCTTATTCACTTCGGTAAGATCATTCATTAATGCAGTGGGACCTCTGATAATGAACTCCTCAAACAGAGAAAACCTCTCTTAATTTAACATCTACTCATCTCTCAATAAAGAAAACCTCAGAAAAATGTCCCCATATTTTCATCATTTCGAGGGGTCCCACCGTAGGTATGAATAATGAAAAAGTCTGTTAGGATCTCACCCCTACCATTTGTTAATGAATTATCAGTGATTATGTATTTTATATCATAGGAGCTCGCCCCTCCCATTTATATCCATATACAACTCCAAACCTGACAGTGGGCTTGTCATATCTGACGTGGCAGTTCAGATGCTGAAAGAATCAACTGATTGGTATAAGTTTTATAGAACCAGCACTTTTATATTGGCTGTAAGTGAACCCACCTAGTCATCTGAATGCGGGATATTCTCTATGGTTATTATGTTGTGGCACACTGCATGTTATACACGTGATTCTTAATACACACGAAAATTGAATTCAGTGATTATTTCAGCTGTAATTTTTATGCTTGTTGCTCAGTTTCAGTGGTGTGGTGTTACTGCTAACTCCACTCTTCAAGTACATGTTCCTCCATCCACTGCCGTCCTCGGAGCATGCTATGGTGTCGTCCTACCTCCACTCATCTCTACTGTCACTGGCAGAGTCTATGTCCGTGGGAAAACAAAGAAACCGGTCAAAACTCATACTCAGAGCTCTGAAGAATCTTCTCCCTCTCTCACCCTCTTCCAGCCACCAGAGTGTTCTCATACTCTCCAGTAATGTTCAGGTATATAGGATTGATCATGAGCAGCTTTTTTATCTTAACCCTTTGGACGCCATGGGGATCTGCTTAAATAAGCATAAATTGATGTATAGTGTATTAGCGCCTAGTATTATAACCACCCATACACATTCTTATGGACTTATGGAGGCATTTATGTGTCCATGGCTGGTTAAGTGTTAATACTAGTATGCATTGATGGACGAGCGTGAGTGAGATCGTTTCACATGTTTTATGTGTGCTAAAGCATTAGTCTATGGATGGAACTGTCTAAACCAAGAAATTCGGACTAGGCTGGCTTGCCAACTATCGTCTACACTCAATCACTAATGGTAGATAATGGGCGTTGCACACAAACTACTATGCCATTTTCCATTCTGATGTTTCAGAGGCTGGCAGAACTGTGGTTGAAGGTTGGAGAGGAGGAGAATGAGGTGATGGCAATGTCTGATGCCTGTCTGGACCTCTGCTGCAAGTGTTTGGAAATGAGTCTCTCATTTGAACCACTACTGAGGACTCTGTCAAAGCTTATCAGTTCACCACTCAAGGTTTGTCTCTATAGCAGCCTCCTGGTACTCTTACTATCACTAAGTACGGTAGCTAGTACTTAATACAGCGGAAGCTCCGATAAGGGACCCTCCGAGAGAGATAAGGGCGGCCTCTTTACAAGGGGCACAATCGTTGTCCCGTGTTCGGAGGTTCCACTGTAATGGGTTATCCTGGATCATTCCCATACATCTGTGAAATGCACCTTCAGTTTCAAGCTCTGTTTATAGGTTCAGCTCTGTGGGGACCAGATAATGTGTCTGTCTTGGCTGATGCTCAATTCACTTCTCCTTCCAGCCACTCTGGATCTCATCCTGCACCTAGGTCAGGCCCTTTGAGTGTGGCAGTGATACTGTATGATACTAAAGATGAACTAAACAAAGGGGCCAAGTGCAAGAATTCATGTTGGTTTCTCTTTAGCCTTCATATTATTATACTGCCGCGTTCCTTTCACATGCCAGTATAATGGAGTACACGACAGAATAAACGTCTTCCTCTTTCATCATCTCTGCAGTCCTGGAATCATTGAAACGCTGCCCTCAAATGTCATCCTATCTTCCACTGATGACCCTGCCACTAGTTCAGGTCCTTTCTCTCCCTCCATTACATCATCATCACTACCCACCCCAGCAGTCTAGTCTTCAGCAGTCAGCGTACACCCTCACACTAGCTATCCAAGAAAACAACAACTGGACATGGGACTTGGACAGAGTCAAGGTAGCTATATCTAGAACTGTAATGGGATTAATGTTTACTCCTTTTTCCTCAAGAGCTCGCGGTGTTTGCTTGGCTTTCAACCATATCCCATGGTTAAGTCATTATATAACTCTCTCCGATCTATTTCGTCAACTACGACCTCAATGAAGACATGGTTGAATGGCATATCAGATCAAACCCAACTATCGCAGATGCCCAGCTCTTCAATGCAGCTATTGGCTCTCACGCTTTCAATGCTCCTTGCAAAGAATGTGTTAAAAAGTGAAAGGTGTGGCAGTGGAGCTGAATTGTCGTTGGTATTAAAAGCATTGTCTGCCGTAACAAAATCACAACCCAGCATTGTAAGTTCTGAGCATGTATAAGACCTAAAATTTGTGATATGGTTTCTGCACCTCTATGCCCATGCAGTCTCCATCTCTTCTGCCGTTGATTCTTTACCTTCTCCGCCTCACGCCATCTCCCTCTTTAAAGGGTACTCTTCTCCAATCCCTCCCCTCACTTGCCGCCCATAAATACGCCGCCACCCCCACGGCCAACGTGCTGCGAACACTAGCTGGACATCCGTCACTGTTGCCAGTCTCTCTTCGACTCCTGGGAAAGTTGTGGTCTCGGCATGACTCTGTGTTCCCCCTCTTGGCCTCTCTACTGGCACTGCAGAAGGCCCCTGCTACAGTGGCTACTGAATTGGATATTGCCAAAGCTGTCGTCATCAAAGAAATCTGCTGCACAAGGTATCGTGATACTGTTACTATGTTCTTTGTTCAGCTGATACATCCACATCCATACGTTCGTTCCCCTTCCACCATAACTCCAATATAGGTATACTTGCACTCCTGGCATCACACATCAATACATTCCCCCAACTGCATGTGCATTTTTAGTTACCCCCCAAAGCTGGCTACACATGCACTTCCGCTAATTAATGCTCCCGAAATAATTCTCTGCATTCATCTACTAATTTAATTGCAGGGGTGAGCAACATGGAGAGGAGATGTTGAGCCACATTTCACTCATCTTCAAGCAGTCTAGAGTTCCTCTTGCCACTGCTCTCGTCACAGATGCCCTGGCAGCCCTCTGCCGATGCGATGTACGTTAGAGTATTCCTCCTCCACGGTTGAGTCGTCGAATCTGGTTGATCAAAACTTTGTTTCTTCCATGTCTGCAAGCGAACGTATTTGAATGCATATATACCTTACATGATTCAGTGCCTCATGCAAAAACTAGAGAAGCTCCTGTCCTGAATTCTAGAACTGGCCTCTACCCAATACTCAACATGGAGCGGGCATGGCAGTGCGTACTACTTTTAACCTTTGTTTATGCATGCAGTGGATGATTATTATTGTGTGTTATAGTGCTTTTAATTTGCTCTTACATGTGTAGCTCCATTTAGTGTTGTTTCTCTAGATTGCAGATCCCGTAACAGTGTGGTCTGTGTTTGGAGAGTGTTTACTCGGCACCGAGAGGTGAAATGACCCCAGTTGCCATGAGATGCAGCGGTATTACACTTGTTATCTTGTTGTCAGCGTCCCGACTGTTGTAGCCTCGTGTTCGATTCTGAGTCTGGCTTCCAGTGTTGACTCTGAGGAGAGACAAGCTGCGAAAAGTTTCAAAAATGCTGCCCTGAAACGCCTCTGGAAGATGGTGTTTTCTCAGGTATAACAGAGCTGCCAGTTTGATCACTGATGACACATACTGTATTTCCTGCAGCTCTAAATGTGTGTCTAGTGCAGTCTAACGTGTAGTATAAAGTGTAGTCTTTGCAGGATCACAGAGTGTGTTCTGCTGCACTAAATGGACTCTGTCACTTCTGTACTAGTGACTTTCTAATAGAACATTTGCCACCCGAGGTTTGTAGGTCTACTTTATCACATGCAACTCATTTCGATATGCCCTCCTGCAGGCGCCAACAATTCAAAATGCCACGGCAGCTGATGTGTTTGCAGGGGATTTTGAAACACCTAATACCGTGCAACTACCAGCAAGCTATTGTGTTGACTTGGTCACCATTGTACCCACACAATCTCTGCCCAGTCTGTCTCAGTTTCTCTCTTCTCTGCTTCCGTCTGAAGTCGAGGCCGTACCTCGCGGAACTATTTCCTCAGTTCTGAGACAGAGTTGGGTTCAAAGTCCGTTGGAGAGAGCCGTGAAAGGAGTGGAGAATCTTCTGCTGGGGATGTGTGTGGTCAACAGTGGAAGAGACTCACCTCATGGAATGGTGGCAAGTAAGGTTATAATGTTAAAGTGGCACATGAATGTATTAGTGAAATTGTACACAACGATAGTAGATACCTTGATGCAAATTATAGTGACATTGTATGCAATATTCATTTAATAAAAAGAGCGTTAATACACTATTCTGCAGATAGGAAAGTAATGCAAATACAGTGGCAATCAATCTGCTTGTGTTAATTGCCACTTTTTATCTATAGTCTCTTACAGAAAGATTCACCAGGAATGTAACATAACACGGATAAGATTTCTCTTTCCCTGTAATAGAACTACAATATCTCACAAAATTCTCAGGTACTGCCCTCATGTTGTGTGCCATGGCGTCATCTACTGAGCAAGCTGAGTCTCAAAATAGAAGGGGACACATAGCCCTAAAAGAGATGAAGAAGTACACGGCACTGCTAGAGGACGCTCTTACAAATGGCCACGTCTCTCTTGACTGTGACGGTGGAGAGGGGAGTGGAGGGGTGGTCCCCGCAATTAGTTGTCTGGTTTTGCCGAGACGGTGGGCTCTATTTATGAAGAAGGTCTGCGACTGTTTCACAATGGTAAAGAAAGCTAATCATACACCTGGCAGCATGCAGCAATATATCCGCCAGAAATAGAAGAGCCTTCTAAAAGCTGCAACATAATTATCGCAGGAGACCAAAAACTAAGCAACTTGCTATCATACCGGGGGCAACTTTATTTCTTGCCACATGTTTCTAGCAGCAATTGCATTTTGTACGAGGGAGTGAAAGGAAACGCAAGATAAGGCAAGATAGTACTGCTATTCCACACTCCAACAATAGTCAAATTATTAGGTATGGTTTGTCTTGTCATTTAGTTTACTCATGGCCCTACGAAAAATGCAAAACGGTGGGGCACATTATATATGAGGGTGTGAAAGGAAAGGCGAGATAAAGGAAGATAGTGCTGCTGTTCCAAACTCCAGCTATAGTGTTGCTTGCAACATGTTTTTAGCAGCAATTGCATTTTGTATGATGGCCTTAAGGGTGGCTCATCGGTGACACATATGGCCGTGTGCACATATTCCCCTGTTTCAGGTTTGGCTTACGAGAAACTGCCCAGCGTCTATCTGGGATAATTCATCTGCTCTCGAAGAGAAACTCTTGAAAGCCAGGGATTGGTAATTTTTTAGTCATTAACTGTGTTCTACATAACTATTCTTGCTATGTTGTTTCTCGTAGGGCAAACAGAGAATTGACCTCAAAGTTCACTGAGGTGCTTAGGTAAGAGCACACTATGTCTTGGTTAGGTGAAAATCGTGTTTTTTTTCATTACAGAAAAACTCCGACGTCATCTTCAAATGTTCTTTTTGCTCTCATGGGTGTTGTGTGCTCCTCTTTGCTCTCACCGACTGGCAGCAGTGAGACTCAAACCGGCAAACACGCCGCGGCGAGGTCTTGTACAGAGTTCCTCTTGTTGACAATTACACACATCCAGTGTGTCATCAAGGGCTCAGAAGTGGAGCATTCAGTTAACTCTCCTGTGTCCATCCTCCTCTCCGTGAGACACATTTCTCTTTGGTTGTGTCCCTCTTTTGTTGCTATTGCAGGGTTACCTCTTTCCTATTTGTGTATGCATTGATTGTCTATTGTAGGGTTACCTCTTTCCTATGTACTTTGCACTCACTTCACTCACTCTAGTTGATGAACACGAGTTACCTGTGTATGCATTATTATTGATGAGCATGAGTTACTTTTTTGCATTCTGTGTATGCTTATTGCAGGATCTGAAAGAGTGTGTGGATGTCTCAGAAGTAGTGTTAGTATGTCCACTGCTCATTGAGACTGCTCTAGCCTGGACTTCCCTCTCATCTTCTCCAACCACTACTTTTCGAGCTCTGGAAGACTTTGTGTTGTGTCTGTGGAGTCACTTCAATGCGTAATGAGAAATATAGTCATTTGGAACTACTGGAATCGATTTGTTCATCTTTCAGATCTCCGACGTGGTGTTGTGGAATTGTTATGAATGAAATCCTGTTAGCAATGCTCCCAAGAATGAGTCAGGTATACATAGCTAGTAATACAGTTGAACTTCTGAACAAGGGACACTATGGGGTCAACGATTTTGTCCTTTGTAGAGAGGTCGTTCCTATCGCGGAAGTCAAATAATACACTAAAGTATTAGCATGGGGTTGCAACAAGTGTCCTTTGTAGAGAGGTCGGCCCTATCTCAGAGAGTGTCTTATCGGAGGTTCCACTGTACCCTATTATTATGTTGAGGTATGTATCGTATTAGCCTTTGAAACGTACATATGCTCATTTTCTGCAATAAGTTTTCTCAATTTAGTCAGACGCTGTAATGTTATTTGCTAGGGTGAAGCGATTGATGCCCAACTTGTCGATTTTGCTGAAGCTTCACAGCAGTCTCAAAGGTGGAAGATACATTTGTTGTTTTTATCTCTATATCCATGTTTGGTCATTTGCAGCTTTGAGTACCAAACTGTAGTTTCATCTCTTGTCCCAACACTGATCTTTATGAAGCATGCTGACCATTCCCTGGGAGTTCTACACCATTTGAAAGCTTTACTTGAGATTCTCGGCCCTGAACAGTTGGAAATGGAGCAACCTCAGGTTGTTTCCAGTGTAGAAAGCTCTGGGGGAGATTACTTTTCCTTTATTAATGTGCAGATTGTGTCCATTAACTACGTGAACTCCTGTCGTCTGCTGTATTTGAATGGAGTTGTTTCAGATCCAGATGCAATGGAGTGTGTTACACACATTGCAGACCTAGCCACTAAGGCACCTCATGTACGTACATACGTAGCACAGTGCCTTTCTGTTGTATATATTGTATTGAATATTCAATGCCCTGGTAGCTTGGTTTGTAGAGCGACTCCCTACCATGAAGATCATCATGGGTTCGAATCCCACCCTGGGCAATTCTTTTCTTTTTCCTTGGGGTGCAGTTTTTGCTTTGCCTAGCCCTTCTTCCTTGTTGTTGATACTACAGCATGCATAGCTACCACTCGTCTTGGAATTTCCTACTGTGCCGAAGTCAAGACTAAAGTGTGTAGCTAGTCCTTCTACACTATGCCAGAATCAGTGGTAGCACATCAGTTTTGCCTACACCGCAGTCAAGGCTATGAAGCCTACACCACATTGTCAAGACTGTGAAGAAGTGCACCCATGTAACTAGCATGCCACACAAAAGACTGTGTGTAGTCACCAGGATTTACTTTAGTATTACATACAGTCTTCGTTCTGAGGTAGTATAACTATATAGGTATATAGGAACACTCTGATTTAGTAGTGTAGGCTAACTAATGCACATATATACATACAGTCTTCGTTCTGATGTAGCAAGGAACACTGAACCACTGATCTATATATACTATGGTGCAGGTGGCTGTCTATCACTTCTGTCTGGGTTCCCTGATATATGGGTTGATGGCTAGTGGACACCCAACAGTCGACGATCTGGCAGATTCCATTGCTGTTCGCTGGATCCAGCAGCTCTCTGACCAAACCTCCACCAATGAGGTATTTTTAGACGACATCAGTGGTAATGGAGCCCAACTTTGATTTTGTCTATTACTCTTCACTGAATTGCACAGTGCATGATGGCATTTTGTAGCTCTACTGTGTTCTGTTGGTGTTTGGTACAAATTACAAATCCAAAGCATAGTTTTTTGTGTGACATTAAAAAAACCTCCCATTCAATGTACGGCAAAGTGCATTCTCAACTTGAACATACTCCAGTCGGCTGAATTTCGCGATTTTTGTACTTGGCATGTCACAGTATGTACTCTTATAACTGTGGACTCATGTTCATTCGCCAAATGCATTCGTCCTAGTAGAGAATGATGTTGTTCTGGTATAGTTATGCCTCTTTTACTGAAACTCTGTGATTCAGTTGCTGGTTACCATGTGGGGGCTGGCTGGACTCATTGGTGTCAACCCTACATACGACACGGTACGACTTTGTCACTCATTGATTCACATGTGGCTAGTATATTATACTGTGTGGTGTAGATGTGGTACAAAGATGAACTATCTCTGCTGACATTTGTCGACACACTGTTTCCACTACTCAGGGACTTCTTAGGGAAGGTAAGTGTTCTCCTAATATTGTCTGAGTGTTATATCTCCCAATGAATTGCCATCTCAGCTTGCTAATGAAGAGAACCCAGTAGTTGGGGTTCATGCAACTTGGATTCTTGGATGCACTTACCATCGTCTCACAGCCTTGTTCTCTAGCATGGAGAGAGGTAGGCCTACATAATTGGCGAGTGGAGCAAGCCTACCTAGTCTTTTAATGATATTTATATGTGACGGCTCTGTCAGGCACGTAATGTCCTAAATACACGCACAATACGTGCGAAATATTGCTTGAGCTCGTTCGCCAACAATGTGTTCCATTCCTCTAGTATTTGTGAAAGTGTGTGTTATTTGCAGTTCCTAAGGATTACAGCTACCTTCCAGAAGGCACTCTGCTCCCTACACTTCTCTCTTATGTGACTGACAGTACGTATAATATTAGGCAATTCCATCATCATGGGATTTGAATGTTGTTGACGATGCACGTGCAGGTAGGGCTGACATTAGGCAAGTCAAGTGCCTCTTATCAGCACTGTTGTCTGTGAGCGATCCCCTTCCACCCTGCGATATGGGCTCAGTTTTGTTCCCGTTTGTGAAATCAAGTGAGTCATCTGGTGTTGTGTTTTACACCTCAGGGTTGATATACTGAATTGCAGGTGAGCTCCAAATGACCTGCGTGCAACTAGTCATCAACCAGAGCTCTCATGTGGGAACGAAAATTCTGGCTGGACACATTATGAACCTGATGCTGGCTGGCAGTCTAATGGTATGCCCACACATATCACCAGATTTCCCTGCACCATTTTCAACTAGCACGTGAAGCAAGCCTAAGAATGTTACTTTTGTTCTATTAGTCTTGCTCATTCAGCTGACAGCCTACTGTTGGTGGGTTCTTGTGTATTGCTATCTTGTATATACAGACAGAGGCTGAGCTCCAAGTACTTGAGAACCTGTCTAGTTTTGTTCCCTTGCTGCCTGCTGCTTGGAAATACCTCCAGCCACTTACTACTTTACTATTGAAACTCTATCCAACTTCTCAGGTATGGAATGCTCTCCCATATTTCACCTGTAGTTACATGACACCGTTTGATATTACATGCAGAAGCATCTGCAGAGCTTCCTAATGAGTGTCAATGATAGTGTTACTTCTGGCACTACCACCACCACCACCACAAAGTCACTGGGCTACAGTGAAAAGGAGATGATACAACAAGTCTGGGAGAGGATTTGTGGCTGTGGATGTACCGTGGAGATTTTTAGCACCGACGGAAAGTTGCTGCTACGGCTTGTGGCAGAATGCCTTGCAGCTACTGGCTATGTTCCTATTTCATTCGATGTGCGTAATGCTACTGATTGTTAACTGCTTTCATTAAGGTGTTGCTACGCGTGGTAGACTCCTGGTTACACTCACTTTTGTTCTTGGCACAGGCTTCAGTTCCTGTTGTTCGGACTGCCTTTGAGTGTCTACTGCAGGCCTGCTGGGTAGACAGTGGAACACGTGGTGTTTCAAACCTTTGCAAAATTATGCACTGGACCCTTCAACACTATGGTAGCTATACTATAGTGTACATAGCTACTGATACAGTATATATGTGTACTGATTATCTGTCAGGATTACTGGAAAATGGAATCCAGAGAGCGTTGATGGAAACCTTGGTGGAGGTTATACGTCATGTGTCTTCTGTTGGTGCATCACAGAAATCACTCGTGATTCAAACTGAGCTTCTGCACAGTCTCCTGGCATGGACCAGGACCAAACAGGTTGGGGAAATTGATACTCCCATGGTATTGTTATTGCCTGATTTCTGTGGAATTGCAGCCATCAGTTTCCCAGATGCAGTTGGTGCTGTTTCTGTGTACGGTAGTTGCATCGCCCACCCCTCCAGGCCTGACCACACACCCCTCTCTCGACTTGGTCCAATGGCTCGCCTCGTTCTCTCTTCCCGATACCCCTGTCCTGCAAGAAAAAGTATAATTAATAGGGCTAAATGTAGAAACGCCAGAACTACGTATAATATACTGCCATATTATCTAAGCTGAGGTGTTTACTATCATACAGACACTGCAGTGTTTAGTGGAATGGTTCGCATACAGTCATGAAGATGTCCACGAAATCTGTTTGAGTAAGAAAATAAAATTGTGTGACGAATGTTAGTTCACAGTGTTTCATTGATTTTATGTTTGTAGGTCTTTTGAGCCGTTTCACTTCAACTGGTGCCTACCGTAGCCCTGTCTTGTGGACCACTGCAGCCCACCTCTTGTAGACAAATTGAACGAGATAGTAATTATGTGTGTGTCTGTGTGTTTGTCACAGTTGCTTTTTGGCTGCCAACGCGAGGCTTAATTGCGCGTGCGCGCGGGTGCGCATGAACGCAGCAAGTGCGGGCTCCGACCACTTTTCGTTCTCGTCTTCTTTTTTGAAGCAGTTTGAAGAGAAACGGTATATAATTATACCTGTATATAATAGTATGTGTTCACTACTACGTCCATACTAAAGAGGTAGCTTAACTAGCGGCATCTGCGAATCTCCTCCAGTGTATGGCTCGCGGCTATATACTTAGGGCTAATGTTGGAGGCGGGAGCCATAAGTTTCGTTTAGTCTCAGCTCGCAAGCCATGCCCAGTCTTGCTACTTCGAATTCATGGTAATAAATCACCAAAAGTTACAAATCGTCAAATAATATTATGAGCAAGTAAGCCGATAGCGTTTACTAGGCAAGGAATCTTGCATGGTGCGCATTTCAAGAAGTTGTATATACACACAGTCGCGTTCATTCCGCGGAATTGGTTCACTGATAGTGTCAGTACTGTAGTATTCCTATAAACAGGTTCATTCAAGATACGCTATAGCCAGCACTCCAGTTCTGATCTTCTTGCTCTGTGTCTTCCTTGCTACTAGCTAGAGCCTTGTGATAGTCTGAGTGACATGATAACGTTCCAGTTGAGAATCCTCTACATCTTTCTGACCTTCCTTTGTCACTATGGTGAGGTTTAACTGTTTCTTGCACTTAGTGAGTATCGTGGGACCGTAATTACACTCTTTTCTAACACATTTATCCGTGTGTTATATTATATAAACTTGCAGGAAGTTCACAGTTTTGTTACAGATGGCCACGGTGCAAGGGAGTGGCCCAGGCCATCACGAAAGATGGTAAAGATTGCTGCTCGAAAAACGGGATCTCATTCTTTCTAGATGAAAGATGCTACTCACTGGAGTGTTCAGGTGTGAAGCATTGCTCCATACACAGTGTGTGTGAACATCTCTATACTGTCTGTGTGTATAGGCTCATTGCTATGTTGACTTATTGCAAGATATTGAGCAAATAACGCAGCAGCACAACAATCTAGACCGATATTTCCGACTGAAGAAACTTTGTCAGCTAAAGGCTGTCGAGCCAAAATGCCATTTATGTGGATTGTTAATGAAGCTCGCTATTGCTACATGAATAGAGTATTTTTCTTGCAACGTCTCTATATTCCACAGCATTTGAGGGAGTGTGCAGGTCCCAATCTCTTCCGGGGAGGAAAGTGATTGACTGCCAATTCAATCACCAGATAGTGTTGGCCGTATGTTCGTTTGACGGCAGTGGTTACCGCTGGTCGTGCTCGTTTCCACTGGAATTAGAGATGGCGGTATTTGGCAGCGACTACCACATCCTTCTGGTGACAGCTACCAGTGTGTTTGGAAACTCTCTGGACTTTTTTATCGGCTTCCGCATCCACAGCAGTTAGTTCCTAATTGACACTGATAATACAGTGGAACCTCTTAATAATGGACACATGGGACCAGTCTTTATAGGGAGGTTGTCTCTCTTTGGCGTGTATGATTTGAGATTTAAAGTGTGAGAGGTTTTTTTTCCTATTGTGTCTTTCATTAGGAATGTCCTTAATTGAAGGTTCTAGTAATGTAGTTTAATTTATAGACAGCACTGTTGCAGTATCGCAATGTTTTACGTAATTAAACTGAAATTTTGCACTTGTATTCAGTTGCATGAAATTCCAATCATTCCAATGATTGTAGTTGGTAACCATGAGAGCCACATTATACACGTCTGATGCTATTTTCCCATTAGCTCAAGAAAACGGTGCACACATTTCCCTGACCAACGAAAACGACAGAGATAGTGACGGTGTTCTTAATGATGGAGATAATTGTAGGGATAAACCCAACATAAGCCAGAAAGATGCGGATGGAGATGGAGTTGGTGATATTTGTGACAACTGCCCATACGACCCTAACCCCTGGCAATTAAATAACGATGTAGATCTTTTGGGGGATGTATGTGATGACGATGATGATAATGATAAAATTGGTGAGTGAAGGACTCTGAATGCCCCATATGCTATCCTCGAAACTGCTCATTTTTTGCTGCAGAGGATCGTGAAGACAATTGTCCATTTGTGTACAATCCACATCAACGTGATGCCGATAAGGACAGAATAGGAGATGCATGTGACAAAGTTGCCTATAGTAACACGTCAACACAAAACCACTCGGGAACTGAGGGTGTTACCTTGAGTACACATGACATGGAACATTCTGGTACGGATCATTTATAATGCACCTGAGATTACAGGGAATGTGGCAGTGTACTAGGGCTAAATAGAAATGTCGGAAATCGATTGCAACTTGGCCCTATTGTTTAGTTCCATCTAACACTTCTACATTAACCCTTTATATGTACTGTCACGTTCCCAATGTTATTATAATATGCCCAAGAAAAGTCTCTCTAATTAGAGACATTTGTTTCCTTATTCCCCACACAGGTATAGTTTATGTTGGTCTAGAAAAGAGTGTCTACCTGGTATCAGAGAGTAGTCGTCAGGTTCAACTCTGTGCAGTGGTAGACTTTGCAAGCAGTAAACGTTCCGTTGAATTTGCTTTCAAAGTATCCCTCTCTATAAATAACACCAGAGAAGGTTAGTGTTTGAGTTAGGCATAGTAATAGGAAAGTTTTTAAGGTTTAGGTTCTTCTTTTGTCTCTTTTTTGTAGTGTGTGAGGATTGTCTTGATAATGTCTCGCTGACTCTATCGTTTGCCCCTCGTGAGAAGAGGGCATGTGCCAATCTGATTCTCAAGGATAACGAGATTGCCGAGATGGTCAAATCATTCCCAATATTCCTGGAGAGGACACATGATCTTGATGCGAATGTCAAGGTCGACCCTTTTATTGGGGAGCTTATCATTTTTGATGATGATGGTAGCTAATCTCCATTAGAATAATGCTTCGTACTATTATGTGTGAGCTCTCTCTTCAGATATGGTAGTGGGTTTCAGCTCTTCCCAGTACAATGTTGCTAGACTTGTGATGGTTTGTGTGGAACTGTTGAACCCTCCTTCCGGTGGAGCTGTCAGACCATTCACTGTGACTCTAGTGCCCCTAGAAGGTAGCTATAATTCGAGGTAGACACCACGTGCGCTTTTCTGTTTGTACTCAGCTCTGCACTATAAACGTGCTTGCAAAAGCACAAGCCTAAGGGTCTAGCTTGATAGACTGTGAGAGAGTAGTGTATCACATTACCTCATCCTTCTGCGAATGTTAGTAACAAACTGATGCATAGCTACATTATCTTAATACACTAGAACATTATTGATAAAAGACATCAAATAAAGGACACAATATGATAATTCCTTTTAATAAAAGACACACTTTGAGGTCCACACGTTCACTTTTCTATTGTTCTAGTAATTTGTAACTTCTGAAAAGAGGACAACCTCCCAATAAAGAACAAAATGCCTGGTCCAAGCATGGTATTCAGAGGAGGTTCCACTCTATTACTTTGTTGGAATGGCTCTTATGAGGACATTCAATTTCTTCATAATACCCGTAGGACAAGGAGAACAGTGCTCTCCGTGGTCCCACAGAAGATTGCACTTCACCACTGGGCAATCAAGAGTCTGCACCGATTACAATCTTACAAATGGCGATTCATGTGTTCTAAAAGAAGTGCACCTCAATCTAGTGTCCACTACAAAACTTCACGTCGACTCTAAATTGTCTGCTGCAAAGATCATGGCACCTGGTAACAGCGGAGAGAAATCATGTTAGTATCTTCCATACTTACCTGCATATTCCATCTCAAGTTTTCTCTGTGTTGTATATACACTTGTACTTGCTGCTGCAGATATGAAAGTTGGTTATGAGCACACGAGCTACACCATTAGTGACGTAAGACACCCAATAGAAATGTGTGTAGGGAGTAAGCTGATAGGAGTTGAAGCAAGTTTTGCCATCAACATAACGACAACGAGTGAGTTCACAACGTTTAGTTTTTACTTTGTTTACGATTCTCTTGTATATTATCGGTGCCTTTGTGTCCATGTTGGCTCTACAGCTGATATTCTTAAACCAGGCAACTTGACTTTGTATTTTTCACAAAATGCGACCAATCCGTATGTGGTTCAGTGCTACAATGCTTCAAGTGACCTTGGAGGAGTAGAAAACATATGCCAAAACTTCATCAGATGTCGAGATATTCGGATCTTGTCTCACTTAGTAAAAACCAGCGGAGACGAAAGCGTTGAGATAATAGAGAGCAGAGCAAAGGCTGAGGTTATCATTGAAATTCCAACAGAATGCAACTGTTCTGTGGTTGCATCATCATCGCCAACTCTCGGCAGTTTTTCCATCGCTGCGGTGGTTGTTCCCTCTGTTGTACTTGTGGTAGTGATAGGCGTTGGGGTAATTACCTCCATAGGAGTGTTCTTAGTCTGTCGGAGCAGGACCCAAACAAAAGGATATGTTCCCATTGAGTGAGTTCCAATATTTATTATACAGACTTGTGCTAATTATGTACAACTATACAGTACGAAAGAAAGCTCTATCAAGTTCATGTCAATTGGTAAGCCGATGTTGAGTGTAACTTGTGAAAGAAGTAAGAAGTTTAATTTTCAGAGAGGACTAAGAGATCCGTGCTGTCGGCACAACTGAGGAAGCAGCACAGGAGAATGATATTTTCCAGGAATCACGTCGAGGTATCTGGCACCATCGATGGTGAAGGTATGTATATACTAGAATGATTGGAACACAGTTCTGGAAAGCGAACGTGAGCATTTAAATATTTCATGCGCATAATTAGAATCAAATCAAACATTACGGTGTGTGTAGTGCAGGTCAGAAAAGTCTACATTCTGACGACCAAGTAGGCTCACTTCGGAAGCTCAACATTTAAAGCTACATTCTTTGCACAACTACTATTTTACATCACTGCCTGTTTAGAAGACCACTCACTGGTCCCCTTGCCAAAACAAACTTGGCACTCGAACGTAGCTATTATGCTGTATATATTATACAGATCTGTAGTTGGATAAGTCTGTGCTATTATGTGGATCTAGCAGAGATGTGTAGGCTTCCACAGTGTTTACCAACACGCTTTCACTGCATTATATATAACTACAGGAGAGTCGGGGTTAATCTATACGGCACACCTGGTTACCACCGCTGGAAAGGAGCTGGTTGTTGTCAAGAGTGGAAATGGTATACATATAATTATATCTCATTTATGGAGGAACCAAAGTATATGTCTGTTTTGCTTCTGTTGTAGCTCTTCTTTCTGGACATGATACGAAAAAGAGGGCCAAGGAAGTGTCCGCCATGTTATCATTTGAACATTCTAATGTCATGTCGCTGATTGGGGTATGCATTGAAGGAGAGATGCCCCTACTAATTATGCCGTTCATGCCGAATGGGAGCCTGTTAGAGTTTTTGAGACACCACCAACAAGAACTATTTTTCAACTCTGCCACTGAGCCACAGGTAGTATATGCATTTCCTTACAATTATGTAAAGGCTTATAAGAGCACAGCAGTAATTATTGTTCACTGCCACCCAAAACAGTTGAGTATTCACTAGAAGTTTCTCAGAATTGGTGACAATCAGCGTGTATATATCAGGATACTTTCGAGGGAGAGCTTTCACGTTCATTGGCCAGCACAAGAATTTCGCACAAAATCCGATGATTGTGTGATGGATATATTACCCACATACAGTAATTTCACAAAGAATCTTTTGCAGTAGATTACTCTAAAACTGCTAACTGTTTCTCCCTCGAACCCTTTTTAAAAATACAATATTTCTGCCTCGAACCATTTTACGTGTTGCTTTACTTAAAAATATGTTTCTGCCTATTTTTACGTACTGCTAATTTTCTTCTCCCTTCAACCTTCTCACATGCTGCTGTATTTACTCCGTATGGCAGTAGTGTTTCTCGCGCCATTCTTTGTGTATATACAACTCGATGAACTGAGTCTTCTCCCAGGTTTCATCGGCTAGAAGCAAACTGCTGAATGTGTGTCGTCAAGTCGCCACTGGTATGGAGTACCTCGCGGCACACAAGTTTGTCCATCGTAACCTTGCAGCTAGGAACTGCATGTGAGAGAAAACAATGATGTGTCGAACCTCCAAAAACGGATCACTGTATTATTATTGGTCTGCAGGATTGATTCGTATGGATTGGTCAAAGTGACCGATTACTTTAGATTGACTGAGGACATTGTGTATGGTTCCAGCTACAATAAGGAGAAGGGAGAAGGTGGGAGTGAGGAGAAGGCACCCATCAGGTGGATGGCTCCTGAGAGCATTGAAAACGACATATACACTGAATCAACTGATGTGGTTAGTTAAGACTATTAAGACTTATAATATGTGACTGTGTATGCAGAAACCATTTGGCTTTTGATTCGTGTGTTCATATTATTATGGGCCTGTAGCTACTGTAAATATTTGGCACTTCGTGAGCTTAAGATTTTAACATAAGATGCTAGATCCTATAGATATGTAAAACAAAAATTACTATAACTGTCCTGAGTCGTGGTGACTTGTCTCCAGTGGTCATTTGGAGTGACGGTGTGGGAGATCTTCACTTGTGGGAGGATCCCGTACACTGGTATTCCAGCCATGGGTCTCCTGAAGGAACTGCAGAGAGGACAGAGACTGGAGAGACCTGACAATGAGGCCTGCAGTGTTGAAATGTGAGGGACATTCCAGAGCCACTTTAGGAAGTTGGCCCAGAGAATCTGGTGTGTATAGTTCCAGGAAGGAGGAAGTTAAAATGTCGGTGTGTACTTTTCTTTCTGTTTTAATACTGAGAATATTGTTAGACATGTGGTCACAGGATTGTGTGGGGAGGGTTGTCATGTAATGTATCCTGTGTGCCCCACTCATGTGTAGCTGAGTGCTCTGCCTAGACTGCACTGTGTCGTTGGTGTGAATCCCACCTAGCCAGGCTTTCCTTAGAAAAATAGTTTTCCCGAGTTGTTTGCTTTTCCTTGTGAACCGTTGATGCTTGCATGATTGTTTATGAGAGTGTGTAATGTGTACGCATGTTTGTGCAGCAATGGGTACATTGTTTGGTTTGTCTGTGTTCTCTATTTTTAGCATAGCTAACTCAGTATCCCCAACTCTTCAGATACGAGATTATGATGTTGTGTCTGTCGCTGGAATCTCGCGTTCGCCCAAAGTTCAAGAGTTTAGTTGTGAGGTTGAGTGGTCTCTTACAGAGGGACTCTGGCTACCCTCAGCTATCAGACCACTTCCTCTGCTGGAAACAGAGTTGTCCTCGACAGTTTACAGTGACTTTTGTACCAACTCTGTAGTGAATGACTGTAGTCGTATTGTGCTAGCTATAGCTATTATGATACATCAAGAAGCGTTCATGTGTCCACGTAGCTAGCATCGTGGTTCAAAGGATGGGTAGTAGTTTTTATTAAAGACATCCACGGACTAGATAATGAGGTTAGTTTGTGTATATAGCTACACACACATTGTAAAGGAGGAACTGAAACAATGATGACTAAAGGCAGTTAAGAGAGGATGAGAAAAGAAGCTAAAAAGGAACCAGAGCGTACATAATAAAAGGGTACATGGTGACTGGATGTCCATAAGTCGATGAGTCCAAATACATGGACACTCCTCCACTTTTGTATACGCATGCGCGAAAAACAGCGGACGAAACGGACGGTTCAGCGCAGTGTGTGTGTGTGTGTCTGCGAGACTCTTTGACCGGTGAGTGGTGCAATTATGCCTATATAATTATGTTGTCTCTGTATTTCTCCTTTTCCAAAGTATTATTTTCCAGCGGATAAAGATTCTCCATGAAGGGCGAACGCGCACGGGTGTTCCGACTCGCGTGCACGGCTTTTTACCTACGAAAAAGTTGACCTTGGAACTATAACACTGCGTACACACGATAGCTAATGTAGTTTCTCTGAGCGATAACTAAATGTAATTTCTCTCGGGGTCATAGCAAGTAGAACTACTATAGCCAGGCATGCACCAATATTAATTTTTAGTGTGCTTGAAAGAGCTTTTTCGTCAAATCTTCAGTCTTGATGTATATAGCTATTTTGATAGGACAAGGCAACAAAGGCCGCATGCATTCCCAATGTACCCCTCTTCTCTGCGATTGTTTATTCTCCTACATTCCCTTTCTCCTTAGCTTTAGTGTTTGAGCGTCTTACTTCACACTGTCTTCCCCTCTTGCAATAATTATACAGGGATCATCAAAGTGCATGCTGTATATTATATGTGAGTTCTTGATTCCTGTCGTCCAGTTGCCAAGGGTGAAAGTTTGCTAATTCACACTCCAAAGGGTTGATAACCCCCTTTTTTGGCTCAGCTTCAACAATTCACTTTGATATAACCCCAGGGTTGTCCATTCTGCTTTGAGTTGGTTACACTCCCCCATTGTGGTATGTCAGGCTGGGGAATGGCACATCCAGCCACTATAAATGGAATTGCTTTAGTTCTCATATCCTTCTCTGTAGAGCCTGACAACCTTTCAGGCATAGCAAATCAACTCTTTCCTATATAATACCCAGGAGTAGGATATAACCAATATTATTATACATACCCCTCAAGAGGAGGGATGCATGGGTATAATAGACATTTATAATTAAATAGCTCAGTATCACACAGGATTCTAACTCTTCTCTGTCCTTCACAGGTTTTAGTTTCTGGTCAGAATGCATGCTTTACCGTGGACCCTGCTAACTTCGTGCGTTTGCATCACAAATGTTTTGCAATACGGTAAGGTCACACTGAGTCAGAAATGGGATATAATGCTCAGCCATAACTTTTCCACGCAGGACTATCTCAGATGTGTTACAATACAACTGACTGTGTTGGAGAGCCAGTATACAATGGTACTGCTGAAGATTGCTGTGCCCTAACTGGCAGATCAATTCTTAATGACAGTAACTGTACAGAGCTACAGTGTTCAGGTATAATTATTATACCTACATGGATTAATATTATATGTGCATTCTTAATCGGGACTAATGTTGGATTGTAATTTTAAGCGTTCTGGTGTATATATTGTTTTTCGTACTCAAAGCCATCCGTATTGTTATATCGCACTTGGTGTTGGATATTTTTTTCACACAGTTGACTGTGAGTGGAGATACACAGAGTATGCAGAGTGCTCTGCCATTTGTGGTGGAGGAACGCAAGAAAGACTCCCAACCATAGTACAACCTGAACTCTTCGGAGGCCGGCCCTGTCCACCGTTTGTGTTGGATCGTATACCAGACACCAGACTTTGCAACAGCCTTCCTTGTCCTGGTAAAGAGTCACATTAATGTCTGCTACTATGACAGGGATGGCTCTAAGCCCAGATGAACTAGAGCACTGTAGAGCACATACCCTGTACACTCTAACAGACAGTTCACAAATAGCGTCGCCTGCGCATAGAGGTACCATTTGGTGAGACCAAACCCAAGGATTTGAAGCCTGATTACTAACCCTTGTGGGAGATTTCCATCGTTTCAAGCATAACTAAGCCAGATTGTGTTCGGTCTTCATTACAACTCACTTATAGCTACCTGTATCTAGCAGTAGCTCTTCTTGCAGACTACAGATGTGCAGACCAATCACATCGGGGAGTTGCTGCTAAGACTGTGCATCATGCAAATAATTATTGTTACATTGGTAGCATGTCATTATCACTACAAACGTATCACAAGGTGTGCCTTTGCTATATAGTGACAATTTCCCTCGAGCTAAACAATGGAATATTATTCAAAGCGTTTTTTGCCGTGTTCACACAGTTGACTGTGAGTGGAGATACACAGAGTATGCAGAGTGCTCTACCTCTTGTGGTGGAGGAACGCAACAAAGACTCCCAACCATAGTACAACCTGAACTCTTCGGAGGCCGGTCCTGTCCACCGTTTGTGTTGGATCGCATACCAGACATCAGACCTTGCAACAGCCTTCCTTGTCCTACTAGTAATTAATAATAACATCCACTACAGTTGGGCCTCAGCATAATGATTCGGACAACAATTTTTCCCCCATTATTTAGCGGTATATATAATGGTAACGTCAGTTGGTCCATGGGAATAAGTTCATTATAGAGAGGTTTTCGCTTTATCGGGAGTCTCACTGCAGCATTTAACGATGGACTTCAATAAACAAGGGTGTGGTTAAACAGGAAAGTTACACAAAGCTACATGACACTGTCTTAATCATAAGAGTGCACGAGTCTCTCTACATTGGCAGCGGCTGTGATTTTGTTGGAAGTATAGAGATGGTGCCATGTAGTATAGTTTTAGCAACCTCTCGTTTCTTGGTGTTTTCAACCCCCTCTATACCCCAGAGCTATTGCCCATTAGTCCACATAATATATGTTGTTTGAAGCGTAAGACAACCCATTTTTGAAAACAAATTTTGTTTTATTTCAGGTTGTAATACTGGAGAAGTAGCTTGTCTTGTTAGTGGCAGAGTTGTGTGCATTCCTGATGCTAGTGATCCAGATAAGGACTGCATTACTCACAATAATGTGAGGGAAACTGTTTTGTAACAATTTTCACGGTGTAACATTTGAACGCAGTGGTTTCAATATCAGCCAGTGTGCTGAACTGTTGGTACCCCAGTCGGCTGGCTTGTTCCGCGTGGTGGCGGCAAATCTAACAGGCAGACAAGAAGACACACACACACTTACAAACCAAGTACTGTAATTCTTGCTCCACGTACGTGCCGAGGGTTAAAAAAGAGTAGATCAGCAGCAATAAGATCTCTCCGATGTATCGCGCCGTGGAATATCTAGAAGCTTCGTTGATGCATTTGGCCCACATTTAGCAAAGTATGTGAGTAGTGAGTAATGCCTTGTCAGTGACCTCTCCTACTCCAGATCTAGTACTTCTGCTCAGGTGAAAGACTTTATAGCTGCAAACAAATAAGAATAATGTGCCAGTCTGAGAGCTGTTTTAATTATCAAAGACAGAGATGGGCAAGCCTTTGCATTACCCACCAATTAGATAACATGTTGACATGACCTTAATTCACTTTCTGTTTTTGACAGGACAATTGTAAATTTGTACATAATACCGACCAGTCTGATATTGACCGTGATAGAGTTGGAGACATTTGCGACAATTGCCCACGGTTGTTCAACCATAATCAGTTAAACTCTGATGTTGATTTGCTTGGAAACGCTTGTGATATTGATGACGATAACGACGGGGTCAACGATCAATTTGATAACTGTCAACTGGTTGCTAACCCTGACCAGGGAGACTGTGATGGTGATGGTGTAGGAGATGTCTGTGACAACTGCCGAGGAACCCCAAATACTAACCAGGCTGACACCGATAATGATAGAGTTGGAAATGTTTGTGATCTTGATGATGATAGTGATGGAATCATTGATGAACGAGACAACTGTCCATTGGAACACAACAGTGACCAGTATGATTTAGATGATGATGGAATTGGATTCGTTTGCGACCTTTGCCCATTCGAACACTACCACGACTACGACTACGACTACGACTACGACTACGACTACGACAATGATAGCGTCCATTATTGCGACGACAATTGCCCGTTTTATCATTATAATCCAAATCAGACAGACACTGATGGAGATGGAGTTGGAGATGTTTGTGACAACTGTAGGTTTTACCCCAACCCACACCAGTTGTCCAGTGATCCAAGTACACATGGAAGTCTCTGTTCAACCCTATACCAAGCCCAGGGTCAAGATAGTGCTGATGACTTCTGTATTGACACTGCTAATCCAGATGAAGTTGACACTGACTCAGATGGTGATGGGGACTACCGTGACAATTGTCCACTAGTGCCTAACCCGGACCAGACTAACTCTGATAGCGATAGGTTTGGAGACGCCTGTGACAATTGTCCATACCTGCTTAACCCTGGCCAGGTGGACTATGATGGTGATAGGATTGGGGATGTGTGTGACCCACATGTTTCACCTGACAATGACCATGACACTGTTTGTGAGTTACAAACACACATTTTGGAAAGCAAAGAGGAAGCATAAACATGCCTATATAGTTGCCACCTAATGCAGACGTGCCTATAAGCTATTTCTACTTATCAGTAATTGATGCACCTGTCCTGTTCCGCCTCCTATAGTGTCCCTAAGTGTACTATGCCTTTTGGTTATAAACATTGCCACCTAATGCAGACGTGCCTATGAAATTAATCATTACTGATGTGCCTGTCTCTCACTAAGTGTTGTATCCCCCACTCTAGTAAACAACAGAGACAACTGCCCTCATGTCAGCAATCCAGATCAAGCAGATACAGATGGCAATGGTGTGGGTGATGCTTGTGAAGGCTGTAAGTTTGTGTGAAACACAGAGATATATTTTGACAATAGCTACTCGCTTTTTGCAATGTAGCTGCAGTTCTAGGATTAGAGAGTGCGTTTGTAATGGTCAATGAAGATGCTGAAGAAGTTCAATTCTGCCTTGTCATCGAGCACCCAATGAGTGATTGTCCTCTCAGTTTCTCATTTGTGGTGTACATCTCTACTATTAATGGGACTGCAGGTATGTATGAGTTTGTATCTTATACCCAGTAGAGTGTGCAGAAAAGTAAAAGATCGCATTTTAATGCCATGTATTGCTATTGTTCTGTTTTTGTTGTAAGTCCAGCATTTCTGCCATTTTTAACCCTCGGCGCGCATCTCGGCGCGCATGCGCAGCGAGGGTTACGGTAGTTGTTTCGTAAGTGTGTCTGTCAGTCTGTCCGTCTGTCAGTCTGTCTGTTACCACGTTTTCTGCCACCGCGCGCACGAAATCAGGTAAATAACGATATGATCGGGTTCAGTGCTACACTGGGTTGATTTTGAAAAAGGCGATTTTCGTAAAACTACTGTGTTTTAAAGTTATGGCGTGAAAACCAAGTGAACAAGCCAATATGTAAATTAGCACAGGTAACCTCGACCGCGTCCGTCGCTCTGTGTGTCTTGAAGGCACAACAAGTCACAACGAAGGGCATGTATCGACTCACGCATGCTATTTACTACTGTAGCTAGCCCGTGCCAGACTCTCCGCGAGCTACTAGCGGGATACCACGAGTAAAGGCATAAAAAACCCAGCCCATCAATTAGTGTTACCGCACATGCGCAGTTCGCCGAGGGTTTGCACTTTAATTAACCCTCGACGCGCATGCGCAGCGAGGGTTACGGTAGTTGTCCCGTAAGTGTGTCCGTCAGTTTGTCAGTCTGTCAGTCTGTCAGTCTGTCCGTCTGTCCGTCTGTCCGTCTGTCAGTCTGTCTGTTACCACGTTTTCTGCTACCGCGCGCACGAAATCAGGTAAATAGCGATATGATCGGGTTCAGTGCTACACTGGGTTGATTTTGAAAAAGGCGATTTTCGTAAAACTACTGTGTTTTAAAGTAATGGCGTGAAAACCAAGTGAACAAGCCAATATGTAAATTAGCACAGGCTTACCTCAACCGCGTCCGCTCGCTCTGTGTGTCTTGAAGGCACAACGAAGGGCATGTATCGACTCCCGCATGCTATTTACTACTGTAGCTAGCCCGTGCCAGACTCTCCGCGAGCTACTAGCGGGATACCGCAGGCATAAAAAGCCCATCCCATTAATTAGTGGTACCGCACATGCGCAGTTCGCCGAGGGTTTGCACTTTCATTAACCCTCGGCGCGCATGCGCAGCGAGGGTTACAGTACTCTGTCTGTCTGTCAGTCTGTCTGTTACTCTTCATCTCACTTCTCGAGTGTTCTTTCGTCTCACAAAGGATACCACCTACCGAACGGGCGATGAAGGTCAGAAAATTTGTGGGGTTTTCTCTGAAACTGCTCCGTTGCAAAGCTAGAGCGCGAAAAAGCCAATATGCAAATATGAAACGGACGGGATGGCTTACCGCGGTCTGATCGATCCGCGTGCTCTGCGTACTTCGGAGGCACCAGAAGATGCAACGCAGGGCGTGTATCGCCTCTCGCATGCTATCTAGTAGTGTAGTTAGCCCGCATCAGACTCTGCGCGAGCTGGCAAGAGACCACGAGTAACAGCTAAAACTAAACCTAGCCCATCAATTAGTGGTACGGCGCGTGCGTTTACTTACGCTTGCGCGTCACTGTGCGCCGAGGGTTTGCACTTCAGTGCTTTTCATTTGATTAGGTTTTGAAGAGTTCTATGTACAATGTTACTGCCCACCGCTTACAGATAAGATATGTGTTAATTCTAAACTTTCACAGCTTGTGAATCAACCTCCTGACACCCATTATAAGGCACTGTTACTGCATTGCTATTCGATATCTTCTCCCAGTAACTGTTGTATACCCCACATACTACAGAGTCTCCAGGAGACTTTAGTGTCATCAGACATCAAGCAGAGCTCTTTCCAAACTGTTCGAAATCTCTCTGTGTGAATGTATCCGTCCATGATGACTCTGTTCTGGAACTCAATGAGACATTTGATGTGTTAGTGGAACTAGGGACAACTGCTGCCAGAACTAATGTATCTCTGAATGAAACAAGACTTCAGATTACAATTGTGGACGAAGAAACAGGTCAAACAAGACATCAGAATCCGTTTTGGTTTCTACTGTAGCATATGCATATACAATATTCTGTCACTTAACTTCTCAGAGTAAACATTGTAACAAAATCCATAACAGCCCTTCTGACAATATATATTATAATGCCCTTCCATGGTATCTCTCCATAACAGCTCCTGTGTTGGTGCAACTGGAAGAGACAGGATACACTGCATCAGAGAGCCACCGCATCGCCAATATCTGTGCAATCATAGCCAACAATTACTCAGACTGTGCAGTGGGATTCGATTTTGAAGTGATTCTTAAAGTTATAGCCACCACTGACGGTATGATGCATAACAAGATTCAGTACTTGCTATAGTTCAACGTTTCACAACACTTGAATTAATAAATCTCTCCTTTTTTCATCAGATTTTGCTCAAACACAAGTTCCACTGGAGTTTGATGCTTGCCAAGACAAAGCTTGTGCTACTGTACAAGTGCAGGATGATAGTATAGCTGAGGCAGATGAATCATTCCCAATCATGCTGGAGAGATCTGATACTTTAGACAGTAGGATTGAGCTGTCAGCTTCTGCTGCACACCTAGGCTATCATAGGTGACGATGATGGTAGGTAGGTGTGATTGAGTATACGTATATGTGAGAAATCTGTCTCACACATTCACACAAACACTTTTTCCAGTTATGATTGTTGTGGTTTAGCTCCACAACCTACACGGGGACTGAGACAGATGAGCATGTGTACGGTGTTCTTGTAAGTGAGAAGTCTTAACACCCTCCTTATGGTGCGAGCCGTCAGCCATTCAGCATCACCATGATTACCTAAAGAAGGTAGCTAGATGAATATGTGACTATCTGACCATTGACTTCAACCGGGCGTATATCTATAGTGCAACATACTCTAATCTTGCTGCATTGTACTTAGTTTCAGGAAGTGAAGTGTCCAAACGGTACTCAGTGCGATGTGCAATAACGAGTTACAATTTAAGAGACGACTCAGAAATTTGTCATCGAGTACACAATACTGAAGATAAACGTCTGGTAGAATTGATGGACAACACCTCACAGTTGAAGTCCGTCTTAGTGTGCACCTCTACGGATCGAACTGCTAGATATTAACTCATCGCATGTCCAGGCAGGCAACAGACTCGAATGCTGAATAGCAGAGATGCCGGAGACTGTGTAGTTATACTGGCACAAAACCACAGTGACACACACAAATGGTGATGTTTTTTACAGGTGTAAAGGTTGAGTAATGAGTTAAGCAGCTATCCTATAACGCAATGGATGGGATCACGAAGTAGGTCACTAGTAGTACAACTCCAGGACATTGACGAAAACATACTACAAAGTCACATTGACTAAAATAGCTAGTAAGTGAATTACCCTCTCTCTTTCGGTGATAATGCTGCTTTTGTGTGGCGTCATCAGACTTGTACACGAGTTAATCAACAGCTCGTGAGATAGTTTGAATTTTCCGTAAACTTACTCATCCGTCTCAGACAGAGTGCTTTAATATTTCAATTGAATGTTGGTGTGGTGAATATCGCTGTGGACTACTTCGTACTGCAGTGGAATTGAAGGCATGCTGTTAACTGGTAATATTGGCAGAGACTCCACGTGTACATGTGATGACACACCAGATCCTACTGTACTATGAAACTACCAAGGACAGATGTGCAATTCTATATATGTGCGCACACCTGACCAGCAGACAGCACTGACAGTGGATGTTACGATTGCAGCAATCTCATCCTTCAATACTGGCGTCATACACTAGCTGATGCCATTGTTGTGGCAGCTGAATGCTATATTTTAGAAGAAGAAGAGAAACCACAACAAAAGACTTTCTTGATCTCTGACGGGTGAGTAATCAGTTAGTTCTGCTGTCAAGCGTATATATAATAAATCCACAGGTAGGTATAGAGGTGCAAGCTCTCAGTTCTGAAACACAACTATGTCTCTCTCGGTGAGATATATTAACTAAAAACCTTTGTACAAAATACAATTTCCGAAGTGTTTTAGTGGGGCACGCTTGGTGGACCAATCAGAGCCGCTGTCATGTGACTTTTGAGTTGCCCATGTGTTGTCCTAAATCTCTGTGCTTGTAATAGGCGATGTGATACGGACACACTGTCTGTAATATGACTTAATGCTAAGGAACAAAGAAAAGTTATATTTGAAGTGATGTGTAACGAAAGAGTATATAATGATGCTCTGAAGAAGAATAGAAAGTCACTACTGCGAAGACAAACACAACAGTTATAAACATGTGTGGCGTTTAGAGAACCCATCCTATTGTACAGGTCAACCAAGAGATCTTATCTGTCCGAGCAACTCAAGCAGCGTTGAGGAATAAGTAGAATGGGATTTTCCGAGAGATCTTGGAGATACCAGTACAGTCGGTGCCAAGGGTGTTGGATTAGCCGGCTTTCCTGGCAAAGCACTAGCACAGTGATTGATTGTTTGCAGGAGAGAGTCTAGGGATGGTGTACAAGGGAATATCTAGAACTACTGCATTAGGAAGAAAATGGGTGCTGTTAATAACGGTTAGGAAAAGGTTATTCATTGCTCCGCAAACAAGTAAACAATAATTATTGTAATGTGTCTTTGGATTTGCAGCCCACTCATTTTCCAAGTGGTGATATGGAACGACGAGACAGTAAAGAGAGTGGCTACCATGTATATCATGTGAGCATGCTCAGCCCAACGGTCATGTACTCTGTGGGAGTGTAGTATGAGAGGAGAATGGAATACCCTATGACTGCCAAATTATGCATTTATGTCTATCTAATGCGATGGTTTTGGAATGTTGTTTAAGCACGCACACAAGGAGGAAGCTGCGGTGCATTAAGTGCAGACAGCGCCACAGGAGAGTTGAGTCTGTATTTTCATACTATTCATTAGGATATGATATCAACACACCCTCGACAGATCCATATTCAGCCACGAAAAGTCTTTTAAATATCTGTCACCAATCACAAAGGGTATGGAGTATCTAGGCCATGGATAGAGAAGTTTGTCATCGCGATAGGCAGCTAGGAACTGCATGTAAGACAGCTTGTTGTTGAGGCATTACTCTTTGGCTAATTTCCACATAGGATTGACCGTGATGGAGTGATAAGGTTGCAGATTTTGGACTACTGAGGACATGTATGGGACCAACTACTTCCGTCGGGAGAAGGGAGAGGGTGGGAGTGAGGAGAAGGTGCCCATCAGGTGGATGGCTCCTGAGAGCATTGAGGAAGACATCTACACTGAGGCCACTGATGTGGTACGTTCAGATAATACACACCATGACTACTGCTCTGAGGTGTGGTGATTTGTCTCCAGTGGTCATTTGGAGTGACAGTGTGGGAGATCTTCACTTGTGGGAGGATTCCATACACTGGCATTCCAGCCATGGGTCTCCTGAAGGAACTGCAGAGAGGACAGAGACTGGAGAGACCTGACAATGAGGCCTGTCTGGATGAAGTGTAAGGAACCTCACATTTACATCACAAAACTGGACCTGGTTAAAATCTCTCAACAGATATGAGATCATGATGAGTTGCTGGTCACTGGACTCCCATGCTCGTCCGCTGTTCAAGGATTTGGTGGGTAGCTTCAGTGGTCTTCTGGAGAGGGAGTCAGACTACCTGGATTTGTCCCAGTCTCTCTGCTGGAAGGAGACTGTCTCTCACACCCCTCCACCCTCTTCTCCACCTACCGCTGCTCTTCCTGTCACCCAGGAACAGGGAATTGCTGCGGCGGAGAACGAGGCTGAAGATGAAGTATGAGATGAAAACTACAGATCAAAACGTCCTAGAACGTGACGTGTTATAAATTACATGTACTGATAAGTCTGTGATAAAGTAATGTATCTGCTGATTGTTGGAAATGTACCTATGTTTGTACAGCATAGTGTCCCACCTTTTGTGGGAGTGCAAAGTTCACAGCACACAACGGTATTTGCAATTACTGCATGGTTGAATCCACTCTGCAGGCCCTCCAGCTATTTTTCATATTCCCCACGCGTGACAGCACCACTGGTTAGGAGTTTGTATTTAGTAGATGCGGAAGCATCTGTTGATTCTACGCTAGTGGCACCACCATTGCAAAACATCCGAATTTCCAAAATTTAAAGGTGTAGCTTATAATGATTTTGCCATATACACTTAATGCTACTTGATCTTTGTGTATAAGAGGAAGTTTCATCTGCTCAGGGGGTTTGAGTCTCTACATGTGCATTTGCAGAGTGACATCCAGTTTTGCTCAACTTGTACCATTGGCCCTCGTTTCCCAAAGAGTAGCGTATAGTTCGGCATAGCACTGCAGCCGTAGACGTCTGTCTGGGGAGATGGAAAGCTGGCCCAATTGGTTTTGAATTTAGAATTTTTTTGCCAAAAACAATACCTGGTCTACTTCAAATAGTTCGGAACATTAAGTCTATTTTAATGGATGGTTGGTAATGTTTGCATGCGTGCCATAGACGTCTGTCTGGAGAGATGGAGGGCTGGTCATACACATGTTCTACTTCCGTATATATAGCCCTTTGTTCCGCCAGTGATGCAGAATGGTTGGTAAAGGAGGTGTCTTCCATGCTGTCGTTTAAACATACTAATGTCATGTTTCTGGTGGGAGTATGTCTTAATGGAGACATACCCCTACTTATTATGCCATTCACGAGCAACGAGAGTGTATTAGAATTTGTTAAGCATCATAGAGATTAGCTGCTCTGCATCGATGCAATAGAAATACAGGTTGGGTCACCTAGCTGGAGGAAAACTGGCGTCCCAGTGCTACGAGCGAGGGACCCCTTGTAGAATCAGACACTAGTAGGCCAACTCTGGCTTGAGACGATGGTGGTGAGCCGAGTGAAACTGAAAATGCTGGAACCACTACGAGAGAGAGCTCACCAGCTGTAGAACCACCTCAACGGGTGGAGGAGTCACCTGCTGTTCCCGAGAGTACAGTCAGGAGATCTACTAGAGCCAGACAACCACCTCAGCGCTATGAGGAGGAAATATTTTGACTGGTAATCATTTGCTTTATGTTATGTAATCACCTTTTCTTTTGGTTATGTGTTTGTACCAAAAGGGGGAGGAGTTGTGATGTATTGACTAGTATGTATGTCTTGTTGTATTGCGCATGTCTGTGTATGACTCACCTTTACGTCATCACTGGGTATAAAACGTGCATGCATGCTATTGTAAGTCAGTCGCATAGCTATCAACTACTGTTGTACACACTGAGCTCATTGATTATTTTTCATATCTCCTCGGTTACTCGTGCCGCGTGCAACGATCCACGACACAACAACAGCCATCCACCACTCAGTACTTTACATCTACCACCATTTAAAGACTTACCAACTGCATGGTAAGGATCAACAACTGGTATTTACCTTAAGATGTATAATGAGTGGTTTTACCACAGAAGAAGCCACTACATCTTCAACAACTGCCCAACTCCACTCTTTCCCACATAGGAACCTCACGATAACCCAACTTCACTGTTTGAAGATAAGTTTTTTCTTAAGTTCTGTTCTTTGTTCTTTTTTTTTTTATTAACTTCACTGTGTTTATCATAGGTGGCCCTCTCAAGATACAATTAAGGTTCCTGATGATTGTGCGTGGGCGTATGTTTCAGATATTTTTTCACCTACATTTCAAGAATCATTCCAGACTTAGAGGCGTTACTTCAACCTCTAGAGGATACCATTCGCTGCTCCTTCTTACCAACCTTAATTAACAGGAAGATCTCCTCCAAATGAAATAGAGAGGAGACTCTTCGCACTGCCCTGCCGACTGGGTGGTATTGCCATTGCCAATCCCACGAAGGTTTCAACTTCAGAGTACTTAGCCTCAAGGCAGGTAACTAAACCCCTGTCTGACCTCATAATACAACAGAATTATGAGTATGCATTCGATGCAATCGAGGCACAGCTTGTAGCTAAATCCGTACTTCGGAGATCAAAGCGGCAGCTACAAGTAACAGAGGCTTCTCATCTTAAATCCAACCATCCAGCTCATCTCCAGTTCTCTATGAGTCTGTCACAAGAAAAATGGTGCCTCCAGTTGGTTGACCGATAGAGGAGTTTGGCTTTACCCTGCACAAGGGAGCTTTCCGTGATGCACTCGCTCTCCGTTACGGATGGAGCCCTACCATGGTTCCATCTCACTGTGCATTGGTCAGCCATTCTCCGTTTCGCACACCGTCTCATGCCATATGGGAGGATATATACCCTTCAATCAGGCACAATGATTAGAGATCTCACAGCTGATCTTTTGTCTGAGGTTTGCCACAGTGTTTCCACCGAACCTCATCTTCAACCAGTTGATGGTGAAGTTTTGAGAGGTGCATCTGCCAATGCTTGTGATAGTGCTCGCTCGGACATAGCTACAAATGAGTTTTGGGGGGGGAAGATTTGAGAGAGCATTTTTTGATGTCAGGGTCTTTATTCCCCACGCTCCTTCAAACCGTCGACTCCAACTTACCACTTGCTATCGCCATCATGAGAATGTAAAGAAACGTGCCTACGAGCAAAGAATCAGAGAAAATTGAACATGCTTCTTTGTTCCACTCGTTCTGTCTGTCACTGGTGGTTTGGGTCGCATTGCCACAACAACGTACAAACGTCTTGCCTCAATGCTCTCGTCAAAGTGGAACCAACCCTACTCCACCACCATGTGTTGGCTTCGATGCCGCCTCTCCTTTGCTCTTCTCCGTGCCTCCATCCTCGCTATCAGGGGTGCCCGCTCCTCCTCCAATCGTGTTGCTTCGGTAGCTCCCACTTCTGTTGATCTGGTGGCCGCAGAGTCCCAGGTGTCAACAGTGCCGTGAACTGTTCTCTCTATTCCTTCTTAAATATATTTTTGGGTTTCTGTATATTTGCTCTATATTTTTTGGTTTTCTGTATATTTGCTCTATTTTTTGGTTTTCTGTAGAATTATTTGCTCTGTGGTCGAACGGCGCGATTTTTCTATACTAGTAGGCGAATGAATGGCATTTTTGGCGAGCGGGAGCGAGCACACAATGACTCTATTTGCACGAGCCATCCTACAACTTGAACCTTAGAATCACGAAGATTGGAAAGAGGTACATAATAGACAGCCTCGGTCAGGTATCGAAGAGCGCAGCGAATGCCAGCAAATAGAGGAGAGTTGTTTGGCTGGCTATATTTCGCATCGATATGACAGTTAGGCGACGCTGATACAAACGAGCCTCTCTGCTCAGGAGTCTCACGGGCGCGGCGACGAAGATCAACTTCCCCGGACTAGTGTATATGCACATGTATACGCACGACATCATCACAGGCAGCATGTGAAATTTTGAAATCCTTTCGGATAAACGAGGATAACCGGACCCTACCTTTCCGTATCCTCAACGCGCATGCGCACTAAAGTTTACAGGAGACGTTCTGTGTCTATCTGTCTGCCGACGCTTATTCTGGCACTACAGGCTATATACGAGGCGGCCTATTGGCGATAGCGGCTTCAGGATTACACGAGCCTGAAAATTATAAAGACGATATTTCTGCGGCTGTGTTCGAGAGATGCACTGGCTTACCTTGATCTGATCCGCTAGCTCTGTGTACCTTGGAAGTCACAACGAAGGGATGTATCGACTGCTGCATGCTATCTACGAGAAATTTTACGGTATCGCAGTGCGCTTAGTGTTGGCACTTTAGTGCTTTTCATGATAAAAGCAGTCAGAACACAATATTATAGCAGTAGCTAATAGTTATGGGAGTTGGAATTTAATCTGAGAACTTCATATAGCTTAAACCTCAAGAATATCTGGGTAGAGCCATCCATCATCCCAACACTGCAGTGTTAATATGTTTCTCTCTTATTAGCATTAGTACTTAATGTAGCTACTGAAGGTCCCAGACCACACCGCGAGGAGGTTGGAGAGAACGTGGTCCAAGCGTGGAGGCGTGTGTGTGTATGAACAATATGATATGGAAGAAGTGTGCATGAGAAGATATACAAAAACTATATAGCTACGGTGCAGGACCTAAGGATGCGAAGGGACGACTAACTAGGATGCGAAGGGACGAGTAGCTACGGTGCAGGTGCAGGAACCTAACTAGGATGCGAAGGGACGACTAACTAGGATGCAAAGGGACGACTAACTAGGATGCAAAGGGACGACTAACTAGGATGCGAAGGGATGACTAGCTACCGTGCGATAAAGGTTCCCGACGATTGTGCGTGGGCGTACGTTTCAGATACTTTTTTCAATAGCACAGCTAAAACGCTCGTGATTTATAGTGAATTTAGGTACATTTCCCGGATTTTTCCTACCTTGTTTTCCTAACTCATTAGCATATTCATATTCCTCCTCCATACATTCTCTATGGGAGAGCGCGACTCACCCAGGAGCGAACGGTCCGTCTCCATTATGCGCAGTGGCTTTGTTTGCCTGCTTCGGTACGCGGGAAGCTAATTGGCGTGACCGGGTGGCAAAGGTCAACGTGAAACAAAACTTGGCCACGCCTATTTTTCGGGACAGCTCTAATACGCCTGCGCGTGCCGCAGGAGGCAGCCATTGCGCATAATGGAGACGGACCGTTCGCTCCTGGGTGAGTCGCGCATGGGTTTTCTCTCCCATAGATAATATATGGAGGAGGAATATGAATATGCTAATGAGTTTGGAAAACAAGGTAGGAAAAATCCGAGAAATATACCTAAATTCACCATAAATCACTAGCGTTTTTGCTGTGCCATTGAAAAAATATCTGAAACATACGCCCACGCACAATTCTCCGGGATCTAAAACCCAAGCCCATCAATTAGCAGTACCGCGCATGCGCAGTTCGCCGAGGGTTTGCACTATCTTCAGGCACATCACCTCATGTAGCCTGACTCTGATGAAGATCTGATGTGGCTTGTAGGGAGCTAATAGTGTCACTTTTGACTGCATCAAAATTAATCAGTGAAGCTTTTAAATTTCATAATAGGCCAGCACAGTCATAAACATGCATCTAAATCTCTCTCTTCTCTTCGCTTTGCTTGCCTCCCTCTGCAGGCTGTAAAAATGATTCCCCAATGCTCCCGACCACAAACTCTGCTTGGTCTAGAGTAGTTTGTCAGCAATAAATCGTTTGAGTGAGACATTATGAGTTTTCAGACCCGCCCTGGCAAGAATTTTCCCCAGGAAATTGTTATTGCCTGTCAATTTTGGTTTTAGCTACATTGGTAGTTGTAGGTCTTACACACACACACACACTCACGGAATTTGTAGTGATAGTTGAGTGTTATTACAGGGCTTAGTTACTTTGTAGTAATCATTAATGGTCAAACAAACAGTTGTGTAGTAGATACCCTGATACGTAGCACATATAGCTAGCGATTTCAGAAGGTCCACTTCCACCGATGCACTATCACTATCACTCTCATTTAGGCTCAAACAATTTGCGCGCTAATTGTGAATGACTAATATGTCAAAATGAAAAGCACTACAGTGCAAACCCTCGGCGAACTGCGCATGCGCGGTACTGCTAATTGATGGGCTGGGCTATTTCGTGGTGGTCTAGTCTCCCGCTAGTATAGCTCGCGGAAAGTCTGACACGGGCTAGCTACAGTAGTAGATAGCATGCGGGAGTCGATACACGCCCTTCGTTGTGACTTCATGTGCCTTCAAGATACACAGAGCAAGCGGGCCCGGTCGAATGAGCATAATAAGTTACCGCATGCGCATTTTCCGCAGCGATAAAAATGCCCGACTACGCATCTTGAAGCGCTCTAGCTAAGCAAGGGAGCATTTTCAGAGAAAACCGCACAAACGTTCTGACCTTCATTGCCCGTTGAGTAGATCGTATCGTTTGTGAGAGACGAACAAACACTCGAGAAGTGAGATGTAGAGTAACAGACAGACAGACAGACCCAACTAACTACAGTAACCCTCGCTGCGCATGCGCGCCGAGTGTTAACTACTATTGAACGCAGAGGAAAGCTGTCCGCGCATGCAGTTATAATGTAATCAAATATCGTAGCTGCGAAAGGAAGTGACTCTAGCTGGTGTTCAGGCGGGCCAAGACCTTGCTATCTCTCGACTATTTATATGTCCAAGTGTGTACCACGGAGAACACTCGTAGCCCAGTGTGCCGTTCTGCGAAAGTGCTGACTCAGCGGGTTGACTGGGTTGCGTGGGCGAACATACGACTCTAAGGCGCACGTGACGTAAGCGATGACACATGCACAACCTCCTCTGTAATGAACGTGCACAAACAGTTGCTGCTGCTGCTGTAGCAACAGGAAATGACATAATTTTGTTGTAATAGTTTCTGAGCGCGCGAAGATCGCCGCGTCAAGAAGATGAGCAATTTACAACAGAACGCATTGTTGCTGGCTTCACTGTTATTTGCTGCTTGTGGTGCGATCAGGGAGATCGAACACCAGTTTGTTTCAGCAGGTACGGCAATTTTGTAACCTATGTAGCTACGCATGGTGGTACGCTAGCTACACTTGCAGAAACAGTGACAGAGACGTAGTTGACCCTCGGGGCGCATGTGCAGCGAGGGTTACAGTCCTTGGTCTGGGTGTCTGTCTGTCTGTCTTTTACCATGTTTTCTGTCACCACGCGCAACAAACCGGCCAAAAAGCGACACCAACGGGTTCAGCGCTACACCGGCTTCATTTTGAATAATGGCGATTTTCGTAAAAACACTAGGTTCTAAAGTTATGGCGTGAAAACCAAGTGAACAAGCCAATATCTACCGGGTCCGCTTGCTCTATGCATCTTGAAGGCACAAGAAGTCACAACAAGGCCGTGTATCGACTCCCGGATGCCATGTACTACTGTAGCTAGCCTGTGTCATACTCTCTACGTGTATATACTAGCATGCGCAGTTCCCCGAAGGTTTGCACTTCATTAGCTACTCGAAATTTCGTGGTTTGTGTCTTCTAGGTTTTTGTCTTTCACTTGAAAGCTCACTTGTGAGCTAAAAATTTTTTACATCGTTGATTCCGCAGACCCATCTACTCCCGGATCTATGGGAACAAAGTTCCTGGTAGGATTTATGCAAAATGTTCTCCCAAGAACTGTAGAGAGCCCTGTGCCTGATGCATACCTACTGGTGACGACCAATGAGACTGGAGTGGTGGAGTTTAATGTGACAACCATGTTTGGTGGTGTACAAAGGACCGACACATATACAGTGGATTCAAATGCAACAACACGAGTCAATTTTGCAGCTGATGATGTCTATGTGACAAATGTTCAGCAGAGGGATAAAGCCATTTGGGTGCAAACTAGTAACAAGAAGAAGATAGCTATCCAAGTTATAAATGATGAAATCCGCTCTACTGACGGATTTGTTGCTCTCCCATGCGATGGAATGACTGTACCGTCAGATTTTCGCACATATGAATATCTCATTCTCTCCACTAATCAAGACACGACAGGCCAGTCAGGAAGCACACCAAGATCCAGCCAGTTTCTTGTCATTACTTGTGATGATGACACACAGGTTGTTGTAACGCCATCAACTGCAATCAGTGGAAGTGGCGTCTTTCAACACACTCGATTTGGTCCAGGAGAATCACAAGCATCATCAAACTGGCGAGTAAACCTAAACAACAACCTAATACCTGCAAAACAGACGCTCTTGATCTCAATCACAAACGTAGACCTTACCGGGACTGTGGTACAGGGAAACAAGCCATTGGTGATTATTTCTGGTCATCAGTGTGGACAAGTTACTGAGAGAGTTACAGCATGTGACCATATGGCAGCTCAGATACCTCCACACACAACATGGGGCTACACGTTCCTGCTAAACCCTCTCAGTGGAAGACGAAGTGGAGACTTGTATCGTTTTGCAACCCTCCAGGACAACACTAACGTTACCATCACATGTGTGGATGCTGGAAGCAGTACTTCAACAGTAGAGCATACAACAACTCTAAATTCTGCACTGAATCCTAACTGGGGACAGTTTGAAACTCACTCAGAAGCTTGTGCTGACCCGTATGCTCCAAAATATTGCTGCTTGGAATCCTCCAATCCTGTCGTACTAGCTCAGTACAGCTATGGCTACACAAGGGATGCAACATGCAATGGAGGAGAGTTTGGAGATCCCTTCATGAGCGTCATTCCTCCAATAGTTCAGTATTTACACCTTTACCACCTTGTTCCAGTCAACATTTCATCTGGAACTATTGGCAATCATTTCTTCAGTGTCTCTGTTCCAATCAGATATTTCCAACCTGGCAGTATCATGTTGGACGATTCCCCATTGGAGCTTGATGCTACTCTGTGGCAAGCCATCTACTGTAGCACTGGAGAGATATGTGGATATGGCATTACAAAGGACTTTGACAATGAGTACCATTCACTCTTCCATTTCTGATGCCAATGCGGCCATTTTTGTTCACACCTATGGCTTCAGCATTCAAAATTCCTATGCCATAGCTGGTGGAATGGAGCTCCAACCAATTGCTGGTGAGAATTTTTATAGCCATAAATTTGGCGGTACTGCATTATTCATGATGTACCTGCCTTGGCCGCCCAAAATTTATGAATTTATGCAAAATTAGGTGACGCTAAGCTGAAATGTTTTCCTTTGCTATAGGTACAATTATATCCTGTGAGGTGCCTGACGACTGTGTGGTGGAAGGAAGATCGGTCACTGTGACCTGTACCAGATCTATTGACCTATCAGAACAGAGTAGGATTCGAGTCAACACTGAAGATGGATCTGCTGGGGGTTAGTACAATGGAACCTATTCTTATAACTAGCTATATTGTTGCTTTGCATATCAGCTCCAGCCGACTACACTACACTCAACATACCTGAGAACCGACCAAGCTTCTTTCCCGGCAATATTCTGAACTATAGAGGAGGAACCAGACAGGATTCAGCGATATCATTTGACATCCAAACTACAGCAGACGGTGATGATACAGAGCCTCCAGAGACATTCTTCCTCAATGTCTCTCCTGTGAGGACGGCCATTGTCCTGACACCACGAGTTCCCATTACCATTTGTGGAGGTATGAACTGATGAGATAGTTCTTGTCTAGCAATCCAGTCATACAACCACAAATATTTATCATGATCTTTGTGCAGCTACCCAAGATATACGGTGCCCTGATTTGACTGACCCTGCCAATAGTATGGTGATGGTTGCTGGAACCACTCCTGGTGATGCAGCTACTTACACCTGCAATGAGGGCTATAAGTTAGATGGAGTATCAACCAGAACGTGTGGTCCAGATGGTCAATGGAGTCCTGAGGAACCTAAGTGCTTAGGTAAGTAGATGTGCACCTGGAACAAGCATTATTCATAGGAATATTTAGGCAGCAAGTTGACAAGGGGGAGGGAAGAGTTAGCCGACTATTATTTTCCCCAGCCCTAGCAATAAATATAAATTTTTGGGAGCTAAACACCATGGTTCCATTATAAAAACCACCAGCAATGTGTCCAACCCCGACTGATCCTGCCAATGGTATGGTGATAGCAGAAGGTAACTGCGGGGGAGATACAGCCACTTACACCTGCAATGATGGCTATAAACTAGATGGAGCATCAAACACAACATGTGGTTCAGATGGTCAATGGAGTCCTGAGGAACCTAGGTGCTTAGGTAAGTGGGCATGCACCTGGAACAAACCTTATTCATTGACATATATATAGGCAGCAGGTTTACAGGGTGAGGGAGGGGAAGGACTTAAATAATTGTGGCCCAGCCCTAGCAATTTAGTTTTAGAGAGCTAACCACATGGTTCCTTCTCTATGTTATATTCAACTTCCAGCAATGTGTCCAACCCCGACTGATCCTGCCAATGGTATGGTGGTAGCAGAAGGTAACTGTGAGGGAGATACAGCTACTTACACCTGCAACGAGGGCTATAAGCTAGATGGAGTGGAAACAACAACATGTGGTCCAGATGGTCAATGGAGTAGTGATCGTCCTGTGTGCTTAGGTAAGTTATAATAAAAATATTTCACAACATAAATGTGTTTGCAAATATTATTAAGTTGCAATGTTACTTAAATAATCTATCATGCACAACGGTTCACCAAGAAAAATTTTGCTAAGTGTATATACCATTGACAAAAGGTTATTCATAAAAAAATAATTTTTTCAGTTACACGGAAGGATTAACATGGTGATTACTTTCTCCAGCTATATGTCACAGTTTGTCTGATCCCCCTAATGGTACGGTCGTGGCACAAGGGAACTGTGAAGGAGACAGAGCCGCTTTCATCTGTAACAGTGGATTCGAATTGGTTGGAGCTGCTATTGTAATATGTCAGAATGATGGAATGTGGAATAACCCTCAACCAGTGTGTCAGAGCCTTGCTGGTATATAAAAATTAATATTTACAATTGTGTTGAAGACAACATTTTTCGTCATACTAAATGTAGTGCCGGTAGTTTTCTTATGTAATAACAATTATGTAGGGGTGTTCAGGGGATTCGCACATAGTGAGGAACAGCAAAACAATATATATTCCTGCATTTTAAGGCTACGTCTTTGTCCTTAATATACGAGAGTAGATTACTTACTTACCGTGACATTTTTGCACAATAAAACTAACTCCAAACTTTTTTATTGTTTTAGTGTTTGTATCATTTGACCCGGTATCATACACTGTGACTGAGGGAGTGGATGGAGCTGTTGAATTGATACTAGTCCGAAGTGGAGATCTAAGTAGAGCCACTGTTCTCACTATAACAACTGCAGATGGTTCAGCAATTGGTATGATGTATAGCTACAAAACACACCCATGAGAGTTGATTTTTATTCTTCCAGCTGGATCTGACTACACTGCCACTACAATGAGAGTAACATTAATTGATGCTGTAGAAACTGTGGCTAGAGTCAGAGTACCAATACTAGATGACATTGTCATAGAAAGTATTGAGACATTTCTCGGCCTCTTGACCAGCTCTGAACCAAATGTCATGATTGGCGACGGGACTGCAAATGTGACAATTGTGGACAATGATGGTTAACACTTTCCATTTTCAAATAAAGGTCATTTTAGACATTCTTTCTTTCACTCAGGATGTCCCAGTCTACCAGATATCTCCAATGGGTCTGTGACAGTGTCTGGCTTTGCGACAGGAGATATGGCAGTCTACTCTTGTGATGAAGGGTATGAGCTGGATGGAGACTCAACTAGAGAGTGTTTATTCAACTCATCTTGGAGTGGAGAGGCTCAAGCCTGTCGCAGTTTTGCTGGTAAATAGAGCAATGTAACCCTAGGTATTCTGTTTTCTGTTTGTAATGACCACGTAGATCACTCATTTACAAACTCACCTCCATGATTATTGAACGAGTCTTACATAAGCTTTAATATTTTCAGTACAAATTCACAAACGAGAACATCACATGTATTTCACATGTGTTACTAGTGTTATTCTCCAAAAAATGCATTATAGTTTTACAATATCTCCTTGCTCCATTTCATTATCTTTTGCTCTTTCCTGATATTTTACCCTTCCTCCCTCCCTACTTACTTAGTGGAAGTGGGTTTCAATGAAACAGCCATTACTGCAATGGAGAGCAGTGGAAGAGCCAGTGCATGTCTGTTTGCCAGGTCTGTCAACCCTATTGAAGTCACCCTCACCGTGGTTACTACCACAACTGGAACTGCCACAGGTATTGTATAAGTGAGCATAGAGTATACCACATCATAAGACTACTCTACGCTACATGGAAGTCCAGTAAATATGCATTTCTTGTGCTTTTTTTGTAAGCAGCCACTAATGTGAAGTTGTAAATGAGGGTCTGCTCACTAGATTCTACAGATTTAATGTAGTTCCTTACATAATTCTATTTCACCCTACCCGTATACTTTCTTCCCTTTCTGTGATTTGTCTGATGTAGTTGTTTACTAGCCAGGCCCAAATATTCCCCTCCATTTTATTATGCGACTATACATCTTCTATCCACAGAGGGAGTGGACTTCCAGCCTGTTTTCGCCACTGTCTACCTCTCTATCAACTCCACAACACTACCTTGTATAGAAGTATCTCTCATAACGGGCGATGGATACGAGAATCCCGAGACAATCTCTCTGCTAGTGACTACGATGAATGACAGTGTTACTATAGTCCAGAACATGACAGAGATTACCATACTGAATTCAGATGGTGAGTTATAAACCTAATGATGAAATTATGCCTTTTGGCTCAATCTTTAGACTGATAAAGTTATTTTATTAATTTGCGTGTAGCTACACCTGAACATGAAGAAAGTGGATATTACCAGGTTTTGTTAGGAGTCAAACTGAAGTGACGAGTAACTGCAAAGCTATCTTTGCCAGCACTTGCTTGCTTGTACTACAGCACTGCAGATTGCATTCCTAGCTGGTTCCCAATCCTAGTAATACACCACAAGCCACCTGTTTATGTAGTAAACTTTCTTAGCAACAGCCATAAGTAATGCAGTACAAAATGAAAAGCACTAAAGTGCAAACCCTCGGCGAAACTGCGCATGCACGATACTGCTAAATTGATGGGCTGGGCTATTTGTATGCGTTTACTTGTGGACTCCCGCTAGTAGCGCGCGGAGAGTCTGACACGGGCGAGCTACAGTTGTAGATAGCATGCGGGAGTCGATACATGCCATTCGTTGAGATTTCCTGAGCCCCCAAGGTACACAGAGTGAACGGATCAGGTCACAGTAAGCCCAGTGTGATTATGCATATTGGCTTTTTCGCTTGTTTTCACAACATACCTCTAGAACGCAGTCGTTTCAGGAAAATCAACCTTTTATTTTTCTTGCTCGCATAATTCTGAAGCCGCTGATATAGCTAATAGGCCGCCTCGTGGCCTGTAGTGCCAGAATAAGCGTTGACACACACACACACACACAGACAGACAGACAGACAAACCAACTATCGTAACCCTCGCTGCGCATGCGCGCCAAGGGGTTAATGAGTCATGTGGAAGAATGCAGAATTCATAGAAATGGCTTTTGTCACTATTCGGAAAGTTTATTAGCTTCTAACGTGCCATTGACACATCAGGCACCTGACTTAGTATTGAAGGAAAGGCGTGTTGTAATTCTCATGCAACATCAATGTTTGAGTATGATATTATGATAAGATTGTTGCATGCAATAGACAACACCTAGAGTCTATATATTATCTTTTTGATTCCCTGCCAGCGATCTGCATAAGAGGTAGAAATATGTCAGACAGTTCTTCCTCCCTCCTGCAAGCACATGCACAAGATGAAGAGTCTAGGAAACACTCTGGTGTACTAATTAGCTAGACATGCGTTGTGGATTCTGCTCCGATGGAGCAGTTGTATATAATTATATCGCTGCTTCTCTAGCTATGTGCGTGCAAGGATTGCCCATAGTCAGCTTCGTCCTATACAGACCCTGTGGTCTCAAATAACTAGCCAAAGGCTGGAGCATGCAGCCTCACGTGTCACAGAAGCCACCTCTGATAGTGCGCGCAATTCTTTCTGCTAGCCAGGTGGTCTGCAAAGCTTGGAGCATTCAGCCTTATACTCAAACAAGAAATTCTTGTAGGACCCTTTACAGGCTTCCATTATAGCTGAGATTGATTACCAGCTGCTCTTAGACAGAAGTGGTTCTATGCTATGATGTGATCAGACTCTACATTATCTCTCCCCCTGGAGGATTACAGTGGAACGCAATGGTTCCACTATCCCAGTGATAAAGGTCCACCGTTATGTTAGCATACCTCACCTATCAAAACCAGTATCCACTGGGGACAATGCTCAGCAGAGAGGAAATTAAGTAAGAACTTTGGTTTATGAATACTCTGATACTATGCCCACGCTTGCTTACACAAGAGCACACAACCTAGCTACCAGCATCAGATGATGTGCAAGCACAGAACAGCATGTTTGTCAGCAATGGAACTTGCACTCCATCCCACATGACAGTTTATAGAGAATCACATGCTCCTTCTAAGTAGAGTGTTTGATGATGCATGTCATAAAGATGTTAAGGGTTAATGAAGGCATGTTGTCTTCCCTTCAGCGAAATTTCGAAATAAGGGAAGACAACATGCCTTCATTAACCCTTAACATCTGTATGACATACGTACATAGCATAGAGCCACTTCTGTCTAAGAGCAGCTGGTAATCAATCCCAGCTATAATGGCAGCCTGTAAAGGGTCCTATAAGAATTTCTTGTTTGAGTATAAGGTGAGTTCCTCTCTACCCTCATTTAATTATGTTCGTATTTTTAGTACCTAGCTGTTATGCAAGGTGAAAATTTTGCTAAACTGCTTCCATTAAGTTACGTAGCATGCAATTAGTTACTTTACTAATTCTGCCAGTTTTGTGCAATGATTTGCCTGGATATGCTGCTGCACAAAACAGCTGCTTAGGTTTAGCAAAATTTTCACCTTGCATAACAGTAGGTGCTAAAAATACAAGCATAATTAAGCAGTTTTATCACTGCAACAGTCACTCCAAAAAGCAAATTTTGTTCCCTTGTGCAGTTTTAACCTGTGATAACCAAGCTAATATTCATTATAGTGGCAGAAATAGTGTTGGATTCAGAGAAGATGACAGTGATGGAGGGAGATAATGAGGTCCAGGAACTGTGCCTCAGCCTCAAAAACTCTGCCATTGATGTTGGTGTTGGCGTGCCTGATGCTCTCTCAGCAGGTACATACATAGCTATGTAGGGGTTGTACACAAAAGAGGAAGTATAATAGACAGTATGAAGAGGTTTTTGTAGCCCTCGGCATGCATGCACAGTGAAGGTTATTAAAGTAGTTTCACTGCACATGTCTATCTGTCAGTCTGTTTCACTTCTATATAGTAGCAACTGCTCAAATTATAGTAAAGAAGCACATGCTGAAATGGAATTGAAGGGCGTGGTCTGGATTGATCACTAGCTGGACCACACCCCTCATACATACCATGCACACCATGCATTGATTTCTGTGGTAGCTACAGCTATTACGTAGGGTGTTTACATTTGCAGATATTGAACTAGAGAAAGTTGTTTTGCTACTATCGGCAAATGGCTCATCAAATTGCATACCGGTAAAAATCATAGCTACCTATTATTATTGCGCAATGAACACCTCTAATTTTGTATGCAGAGTAAACATACATACATACAAGCCATTTAAAACACACCTGTGTCTTACATTATGCATTATCATACATAACTTACTACTCTACTGTACGTGTGTGTGTGTGTGCAGACAGGAGTATATGTAATGTGGGAAATCTCTGGAGATTGCCACGTACAACTATTCAGTCTGTATTATTATGTGTACTTTAACACTTAACCAGCCATAGACACATAAATGTGTCCAGAGCCTCCATAAGTCCATAATAATCTATATGGGGGTTATAATACTAGGCCCTAATACACTATACATCAATTTCTGCTTAATTAAGCAGATCCCCATGGCGTCCAAACGGTTAAGGTTACTATTAAATGGTGGCTACTAATTTTAGCGTTTTTGCACAGATAATTTTTGGCGTATAGCTACTAATTTTAGCAATATTTGTCTTTGTGTACAATAATTTTTGAATGTATGATGATGACAACCAGTCAAAGTTTGTGCGTGTATCCAATTTCATCCTTCTTCATCTTGTGCTCCAGCTGACCCAAAGTAGAACCACAAAGCTCTGTTTTTGTTTACAGACTCCAGACTAAAGCTACAGTAGAGTATAAACACGTGAAACATAACGCACGCAACTAACCGCGCGGAAATATTTACGCGGTATGCGTGCATGTGCACAATACAAATATTGGATGACGGTTAACGTTGGTTAACCGAGGTTAACGAGCCGGCCGCGATGCGCGCATGCGCCTTGGCGAAAGGACACGTGGTCGGGGCAGTTTGCTAGTTTGCTCGTCGCCAGGTGGAAGCTCCTCTCTGGCGTGCTCGTTTTTTCTCTCTTTTGGCATCCTAGTGGCACAGATGGCATCCGACGACGCGGGCACCGCCGAACACCTGGTGGTAATTGACCGCTTAATTGCTGCCAGGTTGGCGGCCGCCTCAGTCCCCGCTTCAGCAGGTGCTCATCCGTCGTAGTCCACGGCCTCATCATCGGCTACGCTCCCCTCTGATTCTGGTAAGCCGGCCTTTCTTTCCCTATAGCTCATGTCCGGCGACCCACGGCCCACCGGGGCCAGAGGTTCCAGGACTGCTAGGCACCCACGACCCGCGGGGCCCCGGGTGCCACCGACCGCACGTGGCGCGGGGCACCGGGATGCTCCCGTTTACGTCTACCTGTTCCCGGGCGGGGACCTGCCCACCAGCCACTGGGCACCTACGGACCGCCCGCGACGCGGGGCACCGGGATGCCCCCGTCTACGTTTGCCTGTTCCCTGGCTGGGAGCTACCCACCGGCCGCTAGGCACCCACGGCCCGCCGGGGTCTGGGGTGCCACGGACTGCCCGTGATGCGGGGCAACAGGACGCCCCCGCTTACGTCTGCCTGTTCCCCGGCGGGGAGCTACCCACCGGCCGCTAGGCACCCACGGCCCGCCGGGGCCCGGAGTGCCACGGACTTCCCGTTGCGCGGGGCACCGTGGCGCCCCTGTCGACGTCTGCCTGCTCCCCGGCGGGGAGGCGGGGAGCTACCCACCGGCCGGTAGGCACCCACGGCCCGCCGGGGCCGCGGGGTTGCTCACGAGATCCGCCCGCTCGCGCTGCGGGGCAACAGGATGTCCCCGCCTACGTCTGCCTGTTCCCAACGGGGAGCTAACCACCGGCCGCTAGGCACCCACGGCCCGCTGGGGCCAGGGGCGAAACGGGCCGCTTGTGACACCGGGCACCGGGATGCCCCCGTCTGTTCCCCGGCGGGGGGCTACCCAGGCCGCTTGGCACTCAAGGCCCCGGGATACCACTGACCGCCCTTGATGCGGGGCACCGGGATGTCCCCGCATACGTGTGCCTGTCCCCGGCGCTATCCCACAGCCTGTCTAGGCGCCCACGGCTGTCTCGACGGAGCCCGGGATGCCACGGACCTGCTCCCGTGAGGCGTGGCACCGGATGCCCTCCCAGTCGACGTCTGCTGTTCCCCAAAAAACTAGGCGGGGAACGCCCACCGAGCCGCTACACCGGATAGCAACGATTGCGGGCGATCGCGCCCAATGGGTCGCGTGCGCTGTTGACGTTTTCCCCCCTTATGCTACCTCGGGCACCACCTGGTCGTGGCCGTTTGTCTCGTCGGGGGGTGGGGCCCCGGCCCCGGCAATACCGTGGCCGGCGGCCGTCACCGCACCATCTACATCTGGCATGGCCCCACCCCCATCTGCAGACCTACCGATTATCGCGGGCTTCGGCTCGGTCCCTCCGAAGTTGGTAAAAAGGATCGTGGGGAAGGAATACGTCGATATATGGGAGCTCCTCCCCGAATCGTGGCAAATCGAGACGGAGGGCTCCTGTTGCCATGCCAAGCGGCCGCGGCGCAACCTGGTCACGGACATAAACGTCTGGACCGAATGCTTCGCTACCATGGCGGCGATATTAGCCACCGCATACCCTGATAAGGCGCCGCACTTCTTTGCCTATCTGAGAACGATCACAAAGGCGAGCAGGACTTTCGAGACCTCAGCCTGGGCCTCGTACGACATGGCCTTCCGCCGCCAAGCAGCCAACCGCGGCTCCCTCGACTGGGGAATCGTCGACGCAGCCCTGTACAATGAGGCGTTTGCGGGGCGGGCGAAACAGATTCCCGCTGTAAATACTGCCTCTCTGACACCCATTCGTCATCCGAATGCCCGCACGCGCCGGCTGACACGGGAGCGTTGGCACGGAACGCTCCACGGGGACCCGGCTCGAGCAGCCGCCCGACGTCGACAGAGATATGCCGACTGTTCAACTCCCCCGGGGGCTCCCGATGCAAGTACCCGTGGTGCAAGTACACACACCTGTGCGCTAAATGCAGGCGCCCGCACCCAGCAGCGGAGTGCAGTGATGGTCGGCGCCAGACGCCCGCGTTGGGCAATTCGGGGCGGCCCGGCACACCCGGCGGCGGCACCCGAGGCCCGCCCTCCTCCACGGCTAATTGAGCTGGCCTGAGAGTTGAACGGACCGGTCGTAGCGTAGGTAGCTAGCTGGCGTCGCCTGGGCCGGGCACGCCTCCCCACTTGTTTTGTTTGTTTGTGTTTCTTTGGGTTTTGAGGTGTTGTGTACCCATTATGATCGGCGCCTTCGTTGCTCTCGGCAGGGTCGTATCCGTATATAAGGGACCTCCTCACACTGGATGCTGCACGGTCGCCGGAGCTACGTGCAGCCCGCCCCGAGCTTCGGGAGATATCATCCCCCCTAGCCGACCGGCTACCCATCTGGCGCCTGGCCCTCGCAGGCCACCCCGACCAAGCCTTCGCCCGCTACGTGCTGAATGGAATTGAGCACGGTTTTCGTATCGGATTCGACCACGCGACTCCCCTGGGCAGGGCACACTCAGCCGTGATTACTGATCGCAGCCGAGCTCGCGGGGGGCCGGATGCTCGGCCCGTTCCTACCGGATCAATTCCCTGGTGTGCACATCAACCGGATGGGGGTGGTCCCGAAAGGGCACGTCCCCGGGAAATGGCGGCTCATAACTGACCTCTCCCATCCCGATGGGGCGAGCGTCAACGACGGCATCCGGTGGGACCTGTGCACGTTGAAGTATACCTCTGTCGAGCGAGTCGTTTCTGCCGCCCGTAGACTCGGCCAGGGTACGCTCCTGGCGAAGCTTGACATAAAGTCGGCCTATCGCCTGGTGCCGGTGCACCCATCAGATCGCTCTCTCCTCGGGGTCCTGTGGGACGGAGCATACTACATAGACGGGGCGCTCCCGTTCGGCCTGCGCTCGGCCCCCAAAATATTTACAGCGGTAGCGGACGCGCTACAGTGGGTTATGGTCACTAGGGGGGTCTCGGCAGTTGACCATTACCTGGACGATTATATTACCATGGGCCCCGCGGGCTCAAACGAGAACCTGACCCGAATTATTGCCGTTTGCGACGAACTGGGGGTGCCGCTAGCGGCCGACAAGCAGGAAGGGCCATCCGACTGCCTCACGTTTCTTGGGATCAAAATTGACACGACTGCCGGTCAGTTGCGCCTTCCAGCCGACAAGTTCGCGCGACTGAAGGAGCTCCTGGTGCAATGGTACCCACGTAGGTCTTGTCGGCGGAGACAGCTGGAGTCCCTCGTCGGCACCCTCCACCACGCGTGCTGCGTCGTAAAACCCGGGAGGGCGTTCCTTCGGCGGATCATCGACTTGCTCCGTTTGCCGAGTGCGGACCCGGAGCCACATCACTAAGTTTGAACGGGAAGTTTCGGGCTGACCTCCAGTGGTGGAGCACGTTCGCGGCTCACTGGAACGGCGTTGCGTTGTTTCCTGTCCGACCGAGCCTTCATTTTCCGTGACGACCGATGCGTCGGGTAGCTGGGGCTGCGGGGGCTGGTCCGGCTCCGCTGGTTCCAGCTAGAGTGGCCTCAGGAGGCACGCGATAGGGGCATATCATTCAAAGAGCTGTTTGCTGGATTGGTTGCGGCAACGGTATGGGGCAACCGCTGGAGGGGCCACCGCGTACGATGGTTCTGCGATAATCAGCCGGCTGTGTTTTCGGTGAATAAACGGTCCTGCCGCGACGGGCCGATGATGAGCCTTATTCGATGCCTGTTCTTTTTGGAGGCGTGGTTTAGTTTTGAGATGGTGGCGGCACATCTCCCGGAAGGGAGAAACACGCTGGCGGACGACTTATCGCGTGATCGCCGGTCTATTTTTCTCTCCAAGGCTCACTGCCCAGACGAGGCTCCAACCGACCTTCCACCGGAGCTGCCCCGGATTGTTGCTCAGCAGGGGGCCTGGACATCTCGTCGCTGGACGGAGCAGTTCTATTCTATAGTAACCGCGGTGTAGCCGACTCCACGAGGGAGGACGTATCAGTCGGGTTTGAGACGCTACCTCTCATTTTGCTATGCGTTCGGGGTTTCCGCCCATTTCCTGTATCTGAGACGCGATTATGCTATTCGTGACTTCATTGGCGCAGGAGGCATGGCACCGTCAACGATAAGGACGTACTAGCGGCTGTGCGGCACGCCCAGATAATGAGGGGCTCCAGAACCCCGCGAATCGTCGTCTCTCCCTCGGTTGCATCTGGTGCAAAGCGGTGGTCCGGAGAGTTCGGGCCGATCGGGCTCCTCAGCCCCGCCGCCTCCGGATAACGCCCATGCCTCTTACGCTGGATGCGGCCCCCATCGTTGGTGTCAGCCTAGGGCGGTTAGCTACGATGAGCGTTACTCTGGCTGCAGCGACGACGTGTTTTCTTTGGCTTCTTCGCGCCGGGAGTTAACCGTCCCGACTCCGTCAGCTTTTACTCAGCGATCCATCTAGTCATGGTGTGACGTGTCGATCAGCGAGACGGTCGGATGTTACAATTTTCCTCAAACGGTCGAAGACCGATCAGTATGGGCGAGGCGTAGAGGTTTTCATCATCGGAGCACGGGCGACCTCCTCTGCCCCGTAGATGCCGTGCGTGTTTACGCTGGCCCGCAGGGGCTCTGGGGATGGGGCATTCTTCCGGCACTGCCAACGGAGTCCCTGTCGAAACCTCGCTTTGTGGAGATGGTACGGTCGGCTTTGACGCGGGGCGGGAATCCCCCGTCGGGTTATTCCGGTCACAGTTTCCGGATCGTGAGCCGCTACGGCTGCGCAGAGGCTGGGATTCCAGATTCGACCATCCAAGCGCTGGGCCGCTGGACAAGTTCGGCCTTCATGACGTACATTCGAGCACCGCGTGAAACCTTGGCGCGTTTTTCATTACCGTAGCTCGTACGTAGCTGAGTATGTAATTCCATCAAGTTCCATTGTTGAGGGGGTGTCTTGGGGGTGTGGGAGGTCCGGTCCCTCCTACATCTTTGGGCAGGTGGTGGACGCCGGAAGCTGGAATGGAAATACTCCACCTACAGGAAGAGGGAAATCCCACTTTGCCACGCCCCTCTCGAGCAGCAGAGCCCAGTCCTTTGGCCAGCATCCTAATGAGCTTAGGCCTTCATGCTA
>CASHTH010002667.1:0-38626 GCA_030341885.1 Geodia barretti | reverse complement strand
TCAGGCTCAAAATCATGTTCTTTGTCATCAATCTCAGCTGACTGAGACTTAGACGCCTGCCTAGGTGCCACTGGACAAATTTGCAACTATCCTATCTGATCATAGGTGCATAATTGTACAAGGATAGTTCAGTAGTATCTGACCAGCAGTTGATAGGTAGTAGTCAGTTGAACTAAACTATAGTATTTCCTTTGGTATGGATAGCTGTAGTTTGTTAGTTCTGACCAGCAGTTGATAGGTAGTAGTCAGTTGAACTAAACTCTAGTATTTCCCTTGGCATGGATAGCTGTAGTTTGTTAGTTCTGACCAGCAGTTGATATGTAGTAGTCAGTTGAACTAAACTCTAGTATTTCCTTTGGCATGGATAGCTGTAGTTTCACATAGCATGATAGCACATGGATAGGTGGGTGTCTATCCAGACATGATATTCACTGGAAATTTGAAGTATACAGTAGTATTTTCCTTATATATGAAAAACCTAATTAGAGCACGTGATGCAATATTGGCGCCAAAATCGTAGACAGAGTTAGTAGGGGGACACGTATATACTTCGATCGCTGGTCCGTACGTACGATGGCCTGGTGCGCCAAAGGAAGAGGTAATCGCGAGTTAGAGGGTGGATATCTTCTCAGTGACTCTGATTCTGAAGAAGAAGGCCTCGTCGACGACGACTCCATGAACGATACCGATCCTCCGCTCGACTCCGAACTTGAACTGGACCCTGCAGATGAGGAACTGCACCATGAACCTGAAGAAGATGAGTCGCCCCCGGAACTGGACGATCAGCCGACGAAGCGACGTCGAGTGGAAGAGCCACCTTCGGGTCCCGTGAACCAGGGGTGTCGTTCAACACCTCGTGCTCCAAAAACAAGGGCTATTGTCTGCTGGGCATACTCCTGTTATTCGGAGGAACGTTTTTTCTCAGCCAAAGACCCTTAATATGGACTCAGGAAAGAAGGATGGTGATGAGTCGCTCTCTTCAGTGCTTGGCAATGAAAGGCTCGACAAGACAGAATCAAAACTTGAATCTATGGAGCGGAAACTCAATACACCTTCCTCTTCCAGTGCTGGGTCTGGGACGGATAACAGGAAGGTCCCAACAATTGTCAGGGTAAGTGAGGTGTTGCGACTTTTTTGGGTGTACTGTATCACCATGCCGTTTTGTCTTTTTTTGAAGACCGAGACCAGGAAGATTTACAAGACTTTGCTTGATGGTGACGAATTCACTGGGTTTGATCTTTCCCCTGGGTAAGTATATCCTCACTGTGTGTTAGGCTGCCTGTATATTATACCACCACCTTCTAGAACAACGTACAAGGACAGTGTAAACTAGAGTGTAGCAAAACTGCTCGTCAAGGAAGTGTGCACAACTCATGAAATTCTCTCATGCTTACTCTGGTTCTTTTTGTGTTGCAGCTGCTGCCTACACTTATTACAAAAGCCTCTGTCAAGATGAGACACAGAAAAGAAAGGGCATCTATGCTAAAAGGAAAACGCAGTGCCGTCGCCGAGAAAGGGTCGTCAGGGTAAGTGTAACACGAACATGCTTTGCTCACATTTTTAGGCATGCAGTTTTATGCTTCCTTAATGAATCATGTGCAACTATGTGTTCTAAATCTTTATCCCCCAGAGACGTGCCGAGAGGGAGGCACAGTTTAACAAAATGTCATTCAGTGAAGCTGACCGGGTGAAATGGAGGAAGATTTTCGTCACCGAATTCATGTCGAGTGATGAGAGTGGAGAAGAAGATGGGCGTGCTGTTTTTATGGTGAAAAAGCTTCGCTGGAGGAGTGAGAGGGTGTCCAGCTTTTTTGAACGACTCGACACTGCCCGTGCATCCCGAAAGACCGAACAAGCGAGTCGTCAAACAAAGCCACGCATATACAGTGATTTAATCTCATCAAGACCTGCTCCCGTGGGTTTCCCAGCTGGGCAGTGATCCAGCAGTGAACATACTGAACAATGGATGATTGCATTCTTTTGCTGTTAATTCGTCGTTGAAAGGTCATGTATAATCATGTGAATTGACAGGGATATGTGATGCGCAAGATGATCTGATAGATCATGGACACATTTAGGATAGTCGTAAAGATATGTGATGTGTCAACACAATGCAAAGTTATTATAGGTGGTCTGCATTAGATATGAAAGGTCAAGGTTAGGTCTTCTGCTAACTACCTGTCAAGTACCTGGCACTTAGCCCTATCCACTACTGGTCAGGTGGCAGGAAATGTCTTCTATCTGGTAGTGCATGATAGGCCAGAGCACATGAACTCCCACCAAGCAATCCTTGATCAAACCAGTAGTTTGGCAGTTCAAAATTTGCCCAGTGTGCATTGCGTGGATTGAGTGGACACCTACTGTGTGTTGTTTTCACGTGATCAGTTGCACCACACACACATCGTCTTGGAATTTGAGGCTCATCACTAAAGCCTACATTTGGTTTGTAGTCATGGCCTAGCTTCAGCTGCAGGTTGAATTTCTGCCGCTGCTGCTGCTCAGTAACACGATGTCTGTGTTTGGCAGTATAAGCTTTCTTTTGGTGCTCCGTGGTCTGGCGTTTCACACGCAGCTTTTCTCTTGCCTTGTTTTTCATTTTGTAATAGGCTCTAACACCATCAAAATCAGGGAATCCTAATTTCTCATATAATTCAGGCAACCAATGGTACCCAGTACCTTCCATTTTTTTGCATAAAAGTCAAATTTGACTCTAGCAACCCCAGATTGGTTGAAGCCTGGTAGTGTACTCGCTTTATATTCCAATTCTTTTTCCTAAACTTTATCAGAGCACTATTGGCAGACTCTAACTGATTTGTGTGCCCTCTACCAAGCTCCTTATCAATAACTTTCTCTGCCTGCTTACTTCTATTGTGCAATTCAATTTTGTAAGCCAGGGTATGGTATGGACAGCTCAGTTTTAGCCTGGTTTTATACTCTTTCCCCTCACATGTGAGATTGTCACCCTTACAATTCCCACAACTACACACAATAAGGCTGTGGAAATCACACTGCCCCCCTTCCCACTCATGCTCATCACAAACATGGTGTGAAATCATTTCTATTCGTTTCTTCAAAGCATTGGGGTCTGTTTTAGCATCATTTAGTCCTGCAAAAAGCTTCTTTCTAGCTCCAGCAATAAAGGGATCAGTAACACTGCAGAGCAAACGAAACAACATTTTGTTGGGATTCCTCATGGATATCCGAAAAAGGAAGGCAAATATTTCTAGTTTCACACACTCCACTGCAAACAAAATTGGCTTTCCCATCACCTCCCATACCTACAAGCTCAACATCTTTCAATCTAAGCTCCCCATTACAATTTGGAGCCTTACAATGGGAGGTCCTATTGATATCACTAATGAGACTATCCAGTTCCTTGGCACTAGTCAAGAAAGGGGTAGTTCCACCCCTTGCTTCCCCAATATTTCTCATTTCAGGTGTATCAGGGACATACACCAGTGTCCCTGCCTTTACCATTAGCTCGTTGCACGCGTTTATTTCGTACACCCGCAACGTTTCTACGCGGAATTATTTTTAAATCGCGCGCGCGCGCGCACACACCCCTTTATTGCGTAATTTACGTGGCCACTATAGTGGCCCTCCGCGTACCGCGGAGAAAGATTAACGGCCGTTATACTGGCCTTCCGCGCGCAACGAGTTAGGGTGTCTATACAATGGCAAGGGGTCCCGCTGGACTCAGCCCCATCCTTCCCACACTCACCAGGAAGTGTCTCCTTTGCAGGAGTAGACACCGCCAAAGGCAGGGGGGAGTAGATAAAACATCACCCATTTCACTTGCCATACTACTACCACCCTCATCAGCAGATGGGATTTGTGCTGATGATTGTGGAACAGGGGCGTCATCACTGACAGGCAAAACAGCATGTTGACTGTCATGTTGACTCAGCCTAGACTGCATTCTGGCCTACAGAAAGAGTTGGAGTAGACTATATGTTACATGGTTTGTGTTAGAAGGCAATAAGGAGGAGCAGACTGACAATCGGCAGAAAAAACTCGAAGAAGAGAACGTCACACCTCACACACTTTCAGACAAGGCAGAGCAGAGAAAGTCACACCTCGCACACACACTAAACACTCGGACAAGGCAGAGCAGAGAATGTCACACCTCGCACACACAAACACTCGGACAAAGCAGAGCAGAAAACGTCACACCTCGCACACACACCAAACACTCCCAGACAGGGCAGAGCAGAGAACGTCACACCTCGCACACACACTAAACACTGGACAAGGCAGAGCAGAGAATGTCACACCTCGCACACACACCAAACACTCGGACAAGGCAGAGCAGAGAATGTCACACCTCGCACACACACCAAACACTCCCAGACAAGGCAGAGCAGAGAATGTCACACCTCGCACACACACGAAGCAACACGGCAGAAAGCTTGTCTTACCTCCGTTGCTTTCTTCGCGTTCTTGGCAAGAATGAGCTTACGCTTCTTCCTTGCCATGGCAAAAACGCGCAACACAACCAGCAGGTAGGCCCAGGTCCAGTCTGAAAAATAGCGCACTCTTTTATGCTACCGTTCGTCAGGCACTCACGCGCATGCGCATTGACGCGCGCGCATGCGCATTGACGCACGCCCGCGCCTGAAAACTAAAATCTAGCAATGCGCAAGGATAATAACGTGCGTCGTTCAATTCATTCATGCGCAGTGTTTTCTTGTGACATGAATACAACAAAACAAAAGGTTTAGTTGTTCAAAATATTCATTTGTATGTTTCAAATTTATGATCTTCATTTTCATACTTTGCACAGAATCATAACAAAATGTATTGAAGGCCAAATCCAAATCTTTCACAACCAGTCTGTGTCTGTTCCCCCACTGTATAGCAGGGGGGGAAATAAAAAGTATACCTTACTCTCTATTGGATTTGTTTTGATTTGAAGTTCAGCACATAATCAGCTCATACCCCTCTAATTAGGTGAAGCCAATACCAAACAATTGCTGTTTTGTTGTCAAGTAAGCATCTATGAACCCATAAAAAAAAGTTAAAAAGTTTTTTATTACTTCTTGAACACCCGGTCATAGAATCTCTGCGCATAACGGAAATCATGGTCTTTTAGAAATGTCCGTCATAACGGTGCGTGTCGGACCCCTGGTCTTCCAATGTACTGAAGTCTCCGTAAGACTAAGTATGCGGCATATGAGACGAGGAATGAAGGTATATATATAGGTAAGCGCCCTACGCGCCTCTGACACTCCCCCCCCCCCGGCTCGCACTTTGCAAATGCTCGCGTAGACTACCGCCGCAATACCCGGCTCACAGGTTGATGCTTTGGACGTTCGCGTGTATGCGTGAATATGCCTGAATGCGGGGGTTTCCAGTTCTACGACCAATGCGTGAGGGTTGGCAGGACTGCCATACAGACTTGCCTAGCCTACAATACAAGTGTACAACGCCGCGCTACAGTACAGCGGCATGGTCCAACACGTAGACTACGCATGCGCGGCACTGCACGTACACGTGCTAGTGCTGCGAGGATGGCGGAGCGAGGAGAGTCCTCTGACGACGAGCCGACCATCGCCGAGGACGTAGTCGTCACCAAATACAAGATGGCCGGAGACATGGCCAACCGTACGTCGCCCCCCGCTCTCACTCTTATTAGAGCACACTACACTGTAGCGGAGAAGGTCGATTGCGTATTCCCACACTATATTGTTTTTTCCGACGGTATTTTTGTTCTTTCAGTTTCATGTTGCTGTATTTCCTTACTCACCCCCACTATTTACTGTAGTTTTACCTAATGTTCTATGTTTCTTCCTTGTTTCATCCCTCCCATTCGCCCTCTCCTCTCTCCACTCTTTCCTGCTATCCTTCTCTCCCTCCCCCGTGTATTTTTCTCCCCTCTCTTTCTCCCTCCCTTCCTCTCTCTCCTGTCCTCCCTCTCTCCCTCGGTGGTGTACAGGAGTGCTGAAGTCAGTGTTGGAGGCAGCAGTAGAAGGTGCTAGTGTCCTCAATCTATGTGAGATGGGAGATAGTCTCATTCTGGAGGAGACTGGGAAGGTCTACAAAAAAGAGAAAGATATGAAGAAAGGTAAGGTTTCTTATGAGTTGTGTCCTCAAATCTTATCACAGTAATGATGAAGGACTAACCTTTTGTAAGTGTATAATAATGTACAATAATGGATGTATCTTTTATACATGTGTTGTAGACCTATTTTTAATAACCCTCAGCACATGCGTAATATGCAATCGCACTGGGTTACCTCGACCTGATCCGCTTGCTCTGTGTACCGTGTAGGATTAATAAGTCACAACGGAGGGCGTGTATCGAGTCCCGCATGCTATCTACTCCTGTAGCCCGAAGCAGACTCTCAGCGAGCTAGGTCGTGGACCATAGCCCTGCCCGTCAATTACCAGTACCGCACGTACGTACATGTTCGACATTTCTTGTTAGTGCACCGAGGGCTTTCACTTTACTGCTTTTTGTATTCATTTATGTTTGCTTAATCTAAAGGATGAAACTGGCGTGTTTGATTTGACCAACTTGTTCACCTTGCTGTTGCACATAACCCTGCAGGTATAGCGTTCCCCACCTGTGTGTCTATCAACAACTGCGTGTGTCACTTCAGTCCCCTCAAGTCTGACCCTCCAGTCTGCCTCGCTGCCGGAGACCTCTTCAAGATGTAGGGTCACTCCCTCTCTCTCATTCACCTCCTTTACCAGTCCAACCCTTACAGTGCAGTGGTTTTGTATGCACATATAAATGCACAAATGTGATCGGTCTATTAGGAGAAAGCTATAGTTAACCTTCGGCGCGTATGCGCAGCGAGGGTTACTGTAGTTAGTTTGTAAGTGTGTCTGTCTGTCCATCTGTCTGTTACCACGTTTTCTACGACTACACGCAACGAGACAACAAAACAGCGATACCAATGGGTTCATCGGCATTCCGAACACACTCTACTCCTTTGTATTCTGTGTGTGTATAGTTTTCTCATGGTATACAACGAGAGAAATAGGGTTGTAGTAGGACACTTCACATCTTTTCCGTCTGTCCTCTTTGCTCTCCCTCTCACGCTCTCCACTCTCTCTGTTCTCTTACGCTGTCACTGACTCAAAAGTACACGTAGTGTCGATTAGAGTATCGGTGTATCACGTGTGGTTCACTCTCCCCAATACACTTAAATTGTGGCGTGTTTGCACCCAAGGATGTGTTTCAAATAGAGCCCACTATCCTATCTCTGTCCTCCAGAGAGCTGGGGGTACATGTGGACGGCTTCATTGCAGTGGTTGGACACACTGCTGTTGTAGGAGCAACAAAGGTATATGTGACCTGCTACGGGAAAAGGGCCCATTTGACGCAAAATAATTTTTCCGAGTAAACGGCCAAAACACGCGGAAAATCCACCCATCATCATATCCTCAATGGCTACACAGCAAGAAACTACGATCATCTGTCTACCTTTTCGCGGAGAAAAAACTCTGTGCGCCGTTCAGGGATCGCGCAGTGCCGTGTCTTTCCCAAGACCTTCCCCGTGCGGCCAGCCATAACCGGGCATTCCACGGAGAAAATTACGCGGTCAGTTATACGTAATCGTGTTACGCGCGCGCCGCGTGATCTCGTATACGGAATTTCGGATTTAGACCGGAAGTTGATCTTTGAGGTCAATATCTCCGTTCCAGTTTCTAGGGACGCCCTCGCTACCGCTGCGTGTAGCACGAAAGCGAAGCGCGTTACGCGATTTGCGATTGCGTCATAGTACGGAGCGGGCTTTTAGCAACAGGCTCGTACAAAAATCAGGGAAAAAATTTTGCGCGTCAAATGGGCCCTTTTCCCGTAGCGGGTCACATATACATACGATGTGTATGTGTAACTATATAATACTATTGTACATTTACACTGAGCATTAAATTGACAGGCCTTCATGCACATCGGATTAGGACCAAATGACAATTGACATGCTTAATTACCAGGCGAGCGAGTATGAGCAGTTTGATTTTTCACACGTATTTAGAATGACGTTAATTTTTTCACGTGTATTAGAGCATCACTGTATATATGTGCAGTGGCTACATTGTCTAAACTGCCGCCTAATTAGTGTAATGTTTTTTCCTTGTTATTGTGCTCTGTTTACTTCGCCTCCATTTCTGGTACTGGAGCAGGAGTCACCCGTGACTGACAGGAAGGCAGATGTGATAAAGGCCGCCTACCTGGCCTCCGAGATTGCCCATCGGATGGTCGTGCCTGGAGGAGAGGTCTGCCATCTTCTCATACATTTACTTTGAGTGTTGCCTAGTGTGTGCAGGGGTGCAATCTAACATTTTTCCCAACGGGCTAGTAAGCTCTCAAGTCTACTAGCCCAACAGCTTTCACACTAGCCCAAATATTTATTGAAGGCACAGAATCAATTACACATCATCACAAACAGTGTCTTCATCTGACTGTCTAGGTTTTTTAGTTGGAGGTTCCTGTAGTTGATTTGTTTGTTGTGCTTTTGCCTTTATTTGGAGGTTCCTGTACTCCTTCCAAATACCTCCACAAGGTTGTCAAAACAGTATATACAAAGCACACCGCAGACCCCGCCCCCATGCCGCATGCACTTGTGTAAACTACATAGTACGCATGCGCGAAGATCAGACCCCGCCCCCATGCGTCGCGTATTCGATCGCCAGTTCGCCGCAGCGAAGACGCTGGCTCACGTCTACTATATACCGAACTAAACTACGTTATTACAACTTGACTTTGCTATTACAACTCCACTAAGTCTGTCTAGTGTGTCTCTCGCCAGCCGGGCGACCGCTTTAGGCGTTAGCACCCGTCCGCGCCGTAATTTACCCGCCGCGGGCGGGCGGGCGAGTGCTAGTTTGAAACCCTGTGTGTGTAGCCGCAGCGAAGACGCTGGCTCACGTCTACTATATACCGAACTAAACTACGTTATTACAACTTGACTTTGCTATTACAACTCCACTAAGTCTGTCTAGTGTGTCTCTCGCCAGCCGGGCGACCGCTTTAGGCGTTAGCGCCCGTCCGCGCCGTAATTTACCCGCCGCGGGCGGGCGGGCGAGTGCTAGTTTGAAACCCTGTGTGTGTAGCCTTACACTGGAACACATGATTGTTCATTCTATTGCCATTGAGGAGTCTGGGCTTTACAATTGGATGTTAGCATTAAACTACATACGTACTACAGTCTATTTGGCATGGTTTCCTTTGACTTTTCTTAACTTCACATGCCTACAAGAAATTGTGTGTGTGTGTATGTGTATGTAGGTTGTACTTATCCATTGGGAAAAGTCCTTCTGGCAGTTCATGTTACTATGCGCACAATTGCATACTTATAGGGTTGGAGTCTGAATTGCTTAACAAACACAATACTATAGTTGGTTGTCATAGCACACAGTATCCTTGCCAACTCACCTAAGATAGATTGTGTATGTATGTACATAGGAGCTATGTAGATTAATACTCAGTAATGACTGTTTGTTTCCAGCATGAGTAGAAGCTATGTGTAGATGCTACAATTATGAATCAGTAAAGGCTAACTCAACTAGTGTGCAAGTCTCTATATGTTTTAGCAATACATGTACTTCCATACTCTTAATGGTTTTTGTTTGTGTCTACTATCTTCATGGCTGGTGCCAGAATGCACCAGGGGGACATTGTCCCTCTATGTCTTCATTTGTCATGCTTCCCAGGGGACACTTTCACCCCCAATAGTAGCCATCCTGGTATTGGGACCATCTAAATTTGTTGGTATGGGGCTGATTGTCCCATAGCAATAAATCTCTGGAGCTAGCTCTGTACTTTACCGCCATCCCTCTACCCCCGTTGTCATCTCCACTCCAGAACATGGCGGTGACAGATGCGATCCAGAAGGTGTGTCGGTCGTTCGACTGCAACGCGTGTGAGGGCATCCTCAGCTACCAGCTCAAGAGGAACAACTACACCACCGATAAGACCATCATTCTCAACCCCAACGAACAGCAGAGGTGACCTCTCCACTAACACATTATTCCATGTGCTGTCATAAAACAACAGCTGAGCAAGCACACCTACTGTAATTATTTAACTGATTACACGCCGCTGTCGCCTACACGTGCGCTGGCAGTGCCGCTGTCACTTTGTAAGTCACACACGTCCCTGTTGGAGTGTGCGTTTGTGTACTACATACATGCGTTTGTGTGTGTGTACAGGCGAGAGCAGAAGAGCTGTGAGTTCAACCTGTTCGAGGCCTATGCCATCGACCTGATAGTCAGTACGGGAGAGGGCCGTACAAAGACCCATGACACACGGACCACTGTCTTCAGGAAGACTGACGACACTTATCAGCTCAAGATGAAGGCCTCGCGAGGTGGGCAGAATCCTCTGCATTTTCCTTTTTGTTTTAGAGTTCACACTGCTTTGTGATTTTGTTGTAAAAAGCCGGACAGCCATATAATGTGTACATGTATCCAGTGTTTCCCGCAGGGTAATATTCAAACAGGGTTGTTATGAATTATTAATCACCTCAGCTTTCTGGCTGAAAAACAACTTGCTACTCATGTTTCAGAGCACTTCCTGTTGGGAAATCCCCTACTGGCCAAATTATTGTCATTGCATCTTTGCCAGCATGCGTATTACTACCTTTAAAAGGAATATGGCAGTATATAAGGCCTAAATTTAGAAATGTTACTAAAACAGAACTAAATTGCATTCTTTCAAAGTGTCTTTTCTATCTTTAGTAACATTTCTAAATTCAGCCTTACAGTATCCAAGGTATAAAATGAACGCATGTGTTTTGGGTTTGACTCTGCATACGATCGCGTTCGTCTCCACATGCGATCGCGTATGTTGCCAGCGTCGACTTTTCGTGTTTACGCATTCGTTGGCAGCACCGAACGCTTTTCACTTCTCTTGTAACGCGGAGCTCCGAAGAGAAACGCCATTCTATACTAGCGTACTAAGCAAGGACGGTGGCGCGCCGGGTAGCAAGCGCAGAAGGTCTGCCGACCGTTATTCTGCGGAGAGAGCTGCTGGAACGTCGAGGCCGCCACATCATCGCCATTCTGACTCGGCACATCCTCCGAGTTGCCTATCGTCGTTTGCGTTTTCACACAGAGACAATGCGTGTGAGGTGAGGAAGAAACATTTTCACGTGGAGCTGAATGTGTGCTCAGGTGGAGACGAATACGCTCTCACGCGGAGCCGAACGCAATCGCACGCAGCGACGAACGCGTTCTCACGCGGAGATGAACATGTTTGCATTATAGCGGCGTAGTGGGAACTTATTTTTGGTTCGTACTGTATATACTTATCTACTTTCCTTCTACCACCCACTTCCCTTCTTCGCTCTCTCCCTCTCCTTTCCCCCATCCATCTTTTCTGCAGCATTCTACAGTGAAGTTAGCAGTAAATTCACAGTCATGCCATTTTCGTTAAGGCAAGTACAGTACATTATGTAAACCGCTACTGTGCTCTCTGTTAAACAGTAGAAACAGCATTTTCTTTATTGATTTTCTTGGCCGTAGTAAGTCCTAGTCAAACGTGTGGCATTCCAATATTGTCCCCAATCTTTGCAGAATAAGTTGATCTCACCCTTTGAAAAATAAACAAGCTTGTTCAAGCTGGTCTAATGTATGGTCCAAGTTTAAAACAGGCATGGACAAGCCTGATCAACCGTAGGTCAAGCGTAGGTCAAGCATGTTACAAGCAAAAATAACCAAGCTTGAACAAGCTTGGTTATTTTTCAAAGGGCAGTTACCACGTTTCTGTTTAAGGCACCACGTTTGTCATGTATATAATATCATACCATGCTGTGGAAGCATTCGATGATTAAATATGACCCTTCAATCCTAATTAGATCATGTGAGGAGGAGAGCAAAGCAAGAATGGGTGTGGTCGAGTGTCTAAACCACAAACTAGTGGAGCCGTTCAATGTCCTCTACGAGAAAGAAGGTGAGCACCAATTAGAAACAGTTACCCACCCTCATCAGGGTTAATATTTTTCCATCCTTTTTGCATGTCGAAGTTCCCACTGTAGATATTGGTGCCATTTGGGCTGTTCTGACATGCAGTTATCACGCATAGCATGTTGCAAAAGTTACTTAAAACCTTCTGGCATTATTAAATTTGGCGATGTTTTTATTTTCGACCATTTTCCTGGTTTGGAGTCGAAACGGTAAAGTTGTCAATACTTTGTGTACTCTCATCAATGGTGCAGGGGAGTTTGTTGCACAGTTCAAGTTCACAGTTCTACTAATGCCCAATGGACCACTCAGGTTGGCTAATACACCGTCTCATACACAGGATTACCAAGTACCCAATTCTTACTTAACTTCCGCCTAACCCCACCTTTGAAAAGGGTCTCCTGGCATTATTGGTCGGCACTCTTGTGGTATGCCTTAGTTAATGTGGACTTGTCGCTGTGTGTGCACAGAGCTTCGTTAGTTGTGCCCACATGCTCGCATTGTATTTAGCAATTTTTCGGCAGAACCAAGAAATGGCTCAGACTCTTCCTCTGGGTTGCGGCATGATACTTTTCATATGTTAGTCGGTGAGCGAAGCAAGTCTGCTTAGTTGTCTGAACGCACGATTTTTCTCTATGCATCAAAATACCGAAACTGCACATACCGTAATGTTCTAGGAATAATTATTTGAACTCCGTGCTAGTTGCTCTAGCCAAAAATGGTTCTAGTGCTTATGCCCAGGTTGCAAAATCTCGACAACGACAAATGTAATCCCTAATGACTGTATTTAAACGTTGGTGGATACTATTCCCCTTTTTTCCCTCAGTAACAGCTTTTGAACCCCTCTGTTACACGTGCTCTGGCATTAACTTCACTAGGAGCATCTCAGTGAAACAGTACAGCCATACAACTACTGCACCGCACAAGTTTTTGCAATATTAAAGCTGGTGTGTGTGTGTGTGTGATATTGTGCAGGATAACAACGGGAGGGCCACTAGACCCTGAAGTGTACCAAAGTTCACATTCACTGGCAGACCAAGAATTGATAGTGAGTGACTCAGTCTGTTGGTTACATAATGCAGCGTACAATGTTAAGTTGGAACAAGGGGCAATTTTTTTCATGACGGTGTACACTAAAGGGGTGGCTAAGTCACAGGAATGTACTGTGAGGGCGAAATAGCACTTGTAGAGTAATTGCGTAAAAATGTGTCTCGGGTAAACGTGCCATCCTCAGGAACAGCCTTAGGACGCTCACGCCATCCTACACGCTCCTACCCACGATCGTTGATGCTGTTAAAACTCTAACTCGTAAACAGAGAGCGTAGACGGAATAATGGCTCTACGAGTAATTGCTGTTTCCACATTCCGAGCTTCACGTAGAGTGGCCAAACTTCTTGAAAACCACTTGCAGTAGTATGCTCCAATTTTGCACAGCGGTATAATATAGGAAAAGTGCTGAACTTAAAATTTTCCCTGACTTTAGTGCCTTTTCATGTACACAATAATTGCCGAGCACGTTAGCGTGAGGCAACTACTCCGGGTTGTATTCTCGTGATATGCGTGTAAGTACGTACGTGTCGTCACGCTTAAGAATGTCAAGTAGTCACGCTTAGGAATGTCACTTCCGTCATTCGTAGGAAGTCTAGCTTCCACTGTGCGCGCAGATTCGTAGGAAGTCTGGCTTCGCACACAGTCAGTAGAGTGTGTGCACACGAGCTGCCTCAGTCGGAGTGTTTACGCATTGGCTGGCAGGCGCGAGGCAAAATATGCGCGTGTGCATTCCTACTAATATTATGATGGTCCCTCCTCCAACTGCACACGTCTCGAAGAGATACATGCTTTGGATTTTAAATTGCTGTTATAGTCTGGTTGTATTTTCATATGTAGGGTTTACTAGCTACCTCTGCAAGTCGGAAGCAAAAGAAGAAGAAGAAAAAGGTATGTATACAAAAAAAACTGTAGCAACCAATTATCCATCTCCTCCCTCTCTATATATTTATACTGCTGCCACAGGGAAAGACAACTGACTCTCAAGAGGTATGTACAATACTTTCAGTACAGTGTCAAACCAATAATCATCTCCTTACCACCCTTCTCCCTTTCTCTCTGCCCTACATACAGATTGAGAGCACTGCAGAAACAGCGGCAGACTAATTTTTCTCTTCTATATAATATGTGTAAAATTGTACTATTCTATGATCTCTTAGTGATATCACTCGAATTTTAAGCTACAGATCACAATCACAATGCAATCCCTCGGCACACTGCGCATGCGCGGTACCGCGTGCGTACACGCCGCCATGGTGTACAGCGCTTCATCTTGCACCTTCAATGCGGCCTGAAGTGGTGTGCGCATTCGAAACTTATAGCGAGCCGTAGGCGACTTGAAACAGCAGGTCGACTCAAACAGGCTAGCTCTTATGTTGCTGTAAACTGAACCTACCATGGCTCCGCGAGTCTGTCGCACAGAGTAGTATGGGCCAGAGCCGATCAATCACCACCATCATTGACTTTGGGCTTCGTTGGATCCAGCCTTCCGGCATAGGCTACTCTACTCTCTCAGGCGAAGAGCAGGCCGTTATAATGTCAGAACCTGCGCCCGGCTAGAGTGAATATTGTGAAGTGGTTTTTGAATGTTAAGCGAATTGCCGTCGAGTCCAGCGAGGAGAGAGAGGCTCGCCTAGCGCTACTACGCAGGAATCAACAGCAGAGAATTGCCAACAAGTCTGCCGATGAGAGAGAGGGTCGACTACAGTTACTACGCAGGAATCATGTGCTACCTGCGCATGCGTCACGATAATTATATATAACGCGCTTCTACACGCTGGTAGGTTGGCTCGTGCAGATATAGTCATTGTGTGCTCGCTCCCGCTCGCCAAAAATTCGCCTACCAGTTACACAATGAGGTAGCTACATTGATGACTTCTTTATACTACAATTTAATGACGCCATACAGGACATATATCCTTCTGAGCTTCAGCTCAAGAAAACTACAGAGAGCCCAAGTACACTTTCCTACTCAGATATACTTATTAAGATAGAACATGGGAAATATTCTACTATGATAAGGGGGATAGTTTTCTCTTTGACATCTTAAATTTTCCGAATATGAGTTCTAACATCCCATCTAAGCCAGCTTATGGTGTATATTATGTTTCCCAACTTGGTAGAATATGCAGTGGTTACGAGCAATTTTGTGAGTGACATTACAAACTCACCCAAAAATTTATAAATCAAGGATTTAGATACGTGGAGCTATGTAAAGCGTTTAGAAGGTTTGCAAAAAGCCATTTGCATGGCAAATACAACCGCAATGTACGAAGACATATTGAGGATGGCGTATGTTTGCCAGCCAGTGATGGATTCCTGGGCCGCCATGTCTCAACACATAGAAGATCCTGTGGGATTGGTAGCTAGCTAGTAAACAAACAGTTGTCAGACATAAGCTTCACGTTGACTATAATACTGCATAATTTACTATGTACACTATGTGGGGCGGCACTAATAGGAACCACGATAGCGCACCACGTTTTTACTGCGTAAGTAAGTCGTTTTATTCAATTCTACCACGTTTTTACCACTACAAGTGAGTCATTCTACCTTGTTTTGTCCACTCCAGTAAGTAAGCTAGATTATATATTTTTCAATTTTTCATTTTTCTACCATGCTACCAATTTCATTTTTCTACCATCTATAATAATTATATTTGTATCTATCATACTCTACTTGTGTTGTCATCCAAAGCAAGGAGGTAGTCCAAACGCGGGTCAGTTTGATGCGTATATGTGCGGCTTAGATCACCGAGGTATTATAGCTGCAATACTACGCGGAGTAAGCGGAAATACTATAGGTGAAGGCTACTCTCCTTAGTGCAGGTTGGAGGGCTTGAACTCCGCTTTTACTGGATGTTGTTATATTCCAGAAAGCTTCGTGATGAAGGGAGATTTGCATGGCGTCCGTCGGTAGATGAAAACGTCCGATGTTACGTAATATCGACAGTCGACCTTTTCGACGGCATAACTCGGCAACAAAAGCGCGTCAATGATCCAAACTTGGTACGAAGGATTGTCATTTGCAACACTACATCTTAGATATAGAATAACTGAACGATATTCTATCGTACGCTCTGGATGCCTGTCCGAATACACATTGTGTCCGATCTTTGATGAGCTACTCTAGCAACCCCTACAGCGGCAGGATCATTTTTCCCGGGCTTGCCCCGTGCTGTATGTGGACATCTCCAGGAATGAAGCTTGCCCCGTGCTGTATGTGGACATCTCCAGGAATGAAGCTGTCGCTATGCATAGCATTACTTCCCCAGCTGTAAACAGATTTTTGTAGGTGCAGCTGATTAAACTGTACTTTGTTGCTAGACAGAATGGCACCCTTGACCTCTTGGCTATACTCTGCTGTGTGGATATTCGTAAAAATTGGTAAAGCTAGTGGAAAAATCATTTCTCTAAAAATGAAGAGGATGTAGGGATGGCAGTTCATGAAAAACTAGGGAAACAAGACACTATGGAGGTTAATAATCATAATAACCCCATCCCTGACCTTTGTCCGGGTACAAAGTTTTGTTCCTATGTATTATACTGTCTCAAAACATACAAAACAAGGTAGACAAAGATGTAGGGATGGGCTTATTATGATTATTGACTTCCCTAGTCTCTTCCATCCCTATATACATCCCCCTTCATTTCAGATAAATGATTTTTTCCACTTGTAATAATAGGGCACCTATGGGTATTTTCCTAATTAGGAATTTATTCGCTTACTTACTACTGCTTAGGTTCTCAGGTACAACAGAGTCAGTTGAGGGCTGAGTAGAACTGATAATGTGTCCCATAACACCATATTTATAATTGATCCTCATTTGAAATGTATTACAACTGTCACCTGCTTCAGCCCCTGTAATATGAAAGGTAGAACAATCATGTAGTCAAGCAGATGAGAATTTCCTACCCTGACTTGCGAAGTAAATATAATTACACACAAAGTCATAACGACAGTCCACCCGCCTTCTCCTCTCCCAAGAAGGCTTGGCTCCTCAAGACTAAGCATTCCTCTAGTATATATCGCTCGGAAAAAAGGCGTGGCTCCCTCCGCACGGTCCGCGTCGGTGGCTCGTTCCTGCGCGTGCTTGAAATGCGCATGGACAGTATATACAGTACTAATCGCATCGATAAAATACGTATCTCATTGTCATCACTCTTCAGTCACTAGTAAAATTTGTGTGTCCCTACTTTATACATAAAATCCCGAATTTTTGGAAGCATAGTCCTTCCTTTTTTTACTGGGAGGTTGACAGGTATGCTAACGGCTTCATTACATATCTTAGACGAACACCCAAGAATATGCTGAATCGTATAGAATCTATTGAGTGTACACAGCTAACGTCGCCATTTATGACTGCTAACTCAGCACCTACGTTACGTTGAAGCCAGAAGGCGTAGTCTAGTCGGTCACATTGCGCACGCGTACTGGTCTGCGAAAGGGATGCTGTTGCAGCTCAGCTGAAGACTTTTCCAGCCACAGCAGCATGCATGGTATGTAGAGTAGCTCATCAAAGGTCGGACACCATGTATAAGCGGACAGGCCTCCTGAGCGTACGATAAAATATCATTTAGTTATTCTATATCTAGGATGTAGTATTTAATGATAATCCTTCGTTCCAAGTTTGGAGGATTGACGCGCTTTTGTTGCCGAGTTATGCCCTCGAAAAGGCCCACTGCCGATATTACGTAACAGCGGACGTTTTCATCTCCCGACGGACGCCCTGCAAATCTCCCTTCATCACGAAGCTTTCTGGAATATAACAACATCCAGTAAAAGCGGAGTTCAAGGCCTCCAACCTGCACTAAGGAGAGTAGCCTTCACCTACAGTATTTCCGCTTACTCCGCGTAGTATTGCAGCTATAATACAGTACATTGCGCTAATATTGTATTATAGCCCTATATAAATTCTTATGGACATATGGGTGCTCTGGGCATATATATGTGCCCGTGGGGTTAACACATGTCCATCCCTGGCAGGTTGCATGCTACAGGGTGCGTGCGTGACTTGGGAGTGCTTTAAAAATACAATTTTCAGATGTGGTCAGTGCCCATCTGAAATCAGATGCCCCTTAGCCATAAATTTTAGGGGGAAGCTTATGAAACTTCAGAGTAGATGGATGTCTGAAATTTCAGACACTACTACATCTTAGATATAGAATAACTGAATGATATTCTATCGTACGCTCTGGAGGCCTGTCCGAATACACATGGTGTCCGATCTTTGATGAGCTAGTCTAGTGTCTTAAATTTCAGACAGCCATCTACTCTGAAGTTTCATAAGCTTCCCCCTAAAATTTAGGGCTAAGGGGTATCCGATTTAAGATGGGCACTGACCGCAACACTACATCTTAGATATAGAATAACTGAATGGATGAGCTAGTCTAGTGTCTGAAATTTAAGACAGCCATCATGTACCTTCGTGGATCAAGATCCACTCTCCATCGCCTAACCTGGTTCGATCGCTCACTGTAATGCCTTGGCTGACAACATGGATCTGGCCTGCGCCGAGGGGCGGGTCCCTTACCTCATTTAATTCTAGCACATTCCCTATATTTATTTTTCTCTCTATAGTCGTTTTACTTTCAGCCAGTTTACAATCTGTATACATACGTTTTGCACTTTTAATATGAATATGAATCTAGTATAATAGGCGAATGCAGGGCATTAGCGGGAGAGAGCACACAATGACTGCATCTGCACGAGCCGCCATCCTATATGGCCTATATATTTACAACTTAGATCTTTGAACCAAGAAGATCAGAAAGATGTACATCCTCCGTCAAGCACTGTGACTGCAGGCAAGAGATTGACGAGAGTTTTCTCGCTGGTTCGATCGCGCATCGTACCGTGCAAGAAGCGCAACAATCCAAACGCATGCGAAGTTGGACGACGTACGGTATTGCCTACGCATGTGAAAACTATGAGGTAGAAAGGCAAAGGCACAACAAACAAATCAACTACACCCAGGACAGCTCTTTTTTTTCCAAGGAAAAATAAAGAGCTGCCCTAGGTGGGATTCGAACCCACGACACTCTGCAGTCTAGGCGAGCGCTCTACCAACTGAGCTACCAGGGCAACACAGCTGGTAAGGGTTCGAATCTACAACACAACACAACACAAGGCAAACCTCCAACCACTGTGCTATGGCACAGTAAACTCTCACTTAGCATGTAGGAGCAGACCGGGGTACCAATGACGCCCAACTCCAAGCCAAATATATGCATGTGAAAACTGCACGAGAGTCGTTCTAACGGAAGCCACGTTCCTAGCCTCGGATCCCAGGCCTTCCCGCTTCAACGCGTGTAGTACGCTTCAGGATGCGCGGAATAATTTTGTGACAATTATTCCGCGCATGCTGACGCTTACTGTACTATATAGCGTTGAACGGGGAAGGCCTGGGTTCCAAGGCTAGTTCCTTCCCACCAGGAAATTGGTTCTGTGTGGCGCTCACCGCCGCGCGCCTATACACACAGCCTCGCGGTGCCACGCCCTCTCGGGAATGGGATTTAGAAGGCGTGACTCAGCGGGCTACAAAGCGCATGCGCAGTAAGTTCGGCGGAAGCCGGCGGCAGTCGCTATTAAAAGGTTCTGCAGTCTCGCATTTCATCAGTCGTTTACTGGTGCTGCTATGTCTGCACAAAAAGCTGCGAGGTTGCCGCTATTGCCAGTGGCTGCACTTACTCTCCTTGCCGTTATCTCGGCTCAACGTGAGTGAGCAACCTAGACTAGCGCAAATGATATCCCCGTGGGTGACGAGCACCGAGTTGTTTTATGTTTTTTATAGAATGCGTAGGTAGCCAGTAACGTAGATAGACAAAAGAGAGGGAGGTAGCTAGTGATCACGTAGCCATTAGCTATTTTGTGTGTGCAACGTTGGGGATCAAAGCGCAGGATGCACCTTGAGATGCGGTCTGCCGACACGCCGCGGTGGGCTGCTATAATAATAGCTACGTGCGCCCAGTAATGTTTTGCCCGTTTTTTTTATATACTGCAAAAAGATAAGATAAGGTCTGAATACTCTTCTATTTTAGTTGTAGCTGTGTTTATTTTGGCACACATGCTAATCCGTCTAGAGTTGTTACGAGTTTTTAATGCATCACCGTGCGCTTACACTACTATGGGTGTACTTACTCTCCTTGCCGTTATCTCGGCTCAACGTGAGTGAGCAACCTAGACTAGCGCAAATGATATCCCCGTGGGTGACGAGCACCGAGTTGTTTTATGTTTTTTATAGAATGCGTAGGTAGCTAGTAACGTAGATAGACAAAAGAGAGGGAGGTAGCTAGTGATCACGTAGCCATTAGCTATTTTGTGTGTGCAACGTTGGGGATCAAAGCGCAGGATGCACCTTGAGATGCGGTCTGCCGACACGCCGCGGTGGGCTGCTATAATAATAGCTACGTGCGCCCAGTAATGTTTAGCCAGTTTTTTTTTATATACTGCAAAAAGATAAGATAAGGTCTGAATAGCTACTCTTCTATTTTAGTTGTAGCTGTGTTTATTTTTATACTGCAAAAAGATAAGATAAGGTCTGAATACTCTTCTATTTTAGTTGTAGCTGTGTTTATTTTGGCACACATGCTAATCCGTCTAGAGTTGTTACGAGTTTTTAATGCATCACCGTGCGCTTACACTAGTATGGGTGCACGCTTTTCAGTATCCGTATGTAGCAGATTGATTGGCCTCTAGCACAGAGCAGCCTGAACAACCCATCTTCGCTATAAATAATGCTCACTTACACCATGCGAGGGCCTATCTGACATGTCACCATGCCTGCATTGCCCTGCAGACCCAAGTGGAAAGGTTTCCTTGCTCCCACTATAAACATATTAGCTCCACAATCACAAAAAAGTAGCACAGGAAAGCCTAGAGTGTGTCACTTGCACCACAGAAAGATTAAATAAGTATGCCATGGAGTTACAAATAGCAGCCTTAGCAAATATATATAGGACCAATGACAAAGTACCAAGACACTGGACTGAGCTATAACAAACTAAAAGACTTAATAGACGTGCCTGATTTTCTATGACACCTTTTGCAGTACATACTGCATGAAGGCACTGAACACCTTAAAATGGAGCATGCCAAATTGATTCCTTAAGGCAAGCGGCATTCTTTTTCCTTTGTTTAGAGAACCAGGGAGTTCGTCTTGCCGACAACCCCTATGGTAGTCACATGGGTCGGGTTGAAGTCAATTATTATGGACGCTGGGGTACCATCTGTGAAAACGGCTGGAGCAGCTATGATGCAGATGTCATCTGTGGGTATGTTTGCTACAATAATCTTTTCCCTGACAAAAGGCTCTTTCACGCAAAGTGCATGACATCTATGTGCTAGCAGGTATCAGAACATGGGAAATTTTTTGAAGACAAACAAAGAGACCTAGTACTGTAACCCTCGCTGCACATGATCACCGAGGGTTAATTAGGTTTTTGGCATGGTCAATGGGTGAAAGCATGCCAACAATGTGTGTTGCAGAATCTATTCTTTGTTTCTCACTCACATACTCACATCCAGGATGCTGAACTACACAGGCTACATTTGCGCTATCAGATCTGCTACAAGCACATTTGGCGAAGGAACAGGGAGTGTGTGGCTCAATAACCTAGCCTGTAGGTCCTACGACACAACTCTGGACAGGTGTCGGAACAGCGATCCATACAATATCAATCCGTGTACACACAGCCGTGACGCTGCCCTCATCTGCCAAGGTGTGTGCGTGGTTATTATGACTAGACACCTACGTACCTACATGAGTGTACACTTGTGCATAGGTGTTTGTGCACTTCAGAATTGAAAATGTAAAACAGCAACGAGGTCACTAGGCAGGGGTAAAGCATACAATTTCAGACATAGACATAGCTTTCACTTACAAATGCAAAGAAATGGTAGATCATTTTAGTTGGCTTGCTAGTGCAGTGTTAGTGTTGAGGACAATGTCCTATTAACCTATTTATGCATTGCATATTGAGGGTTACAGTAAAGTTGTGTGTGTGTATGTATCTGAGTACAGCTACTTGCTACAAGGTGACCTATGGTTGCCTCATAATGACGGGAGCATGAAAATATTTCACTGATACCACTAGCCAGTTTTAGATCGAGAAGCTGTCATCACTAGCAACTTTGTGGTCTGGTCCAGCCCATCAGTTTGCAAAGCTTTGATGATAATGCATAGTGCATAATACCTACAGCTTAGCACTGCTCAAACGGTCGGCACTTTAGTACTTTAGTGCCTTTTGTTTTGTCTGGACTTCAAAAAAGCTGTGTTTTTCATTGCATGCCATATAATAAGTTCTGAAATTGATACAAAATCAAAGTGTTTTATGGATGTACCAAATGTCCAACAAAGAATCCATGCTTGTTTTAGTAGAAGTATGCTTTAGGAGTGGTCACTGTATATACTGCTGAGATTGCTACGCTTTAAAACTTATACTTTGTATTAAACATACTCTCCTCCAAATCTGCAGACCCAACTGTGATGCCAGTACCGTATGAAATGACAGTACTGAATAAAACAACAAGAACTATCACAGTGGGATGGCAGGTATGCATCAACCTTTGCCTGATATAAAAACCTGAGCCACTCACTACAAAGTAATCACAACAATCTTCGATCAGGCCTACACTTATTTTTTTAATAGGGGAACATTTTGTCTTCAATAGAAAATGTCTGCCTATTGCATTTTGATTAAAGACATAAGAACAGCCATTGCAATTAACAGCCTTCTGTTATCGCCCTGTCTCACTGCATTCTTTCTTCTTCTCCAGCTGGAGTTTATTCCACCGCTAATACAAGCAATCGACTTCAGGCTGAACGTAACAGCAGAAGGCGCGACATTTGCTACAATATTTGTCACTAGGGTGCCGGTGACCAACACGTCGAGGGTTTTCAACTACACTCTCCCGCGTCTCTCGTTCAATACCTCATACACTCTCTACATCAGGGCCGAGGGGGAGTACCAGTGGTGCTCTTATAACGAACTGCTGGGGAAATACAGCGATCCAGTCATCATCGCAACGGCTGATATGAGTCAGTTGCTTAGTTTACAGTCTTACATACTAGTCACCTACAATTGGTACATAATTGTGACTACTGTATATGTCGTAATAAGGCATTTGTTTTTTGGATATAATTATGCATAGAGAGATAACTTTGGAAAGTATGCAAGTGTTTAGGTTAAGAGTTGCTCTCTCTCAGGTTAGAACACCTAGTGCCTCAGACGGACATTACAGACCTACATCAATACTAGATTCAATGAAAAGCACTAAAGTGCAAATCCTCGGCTAACTGCGCGTGCACAGTGCCGCTAATTGATGGGCTGGGCTATAAGAGTGCGTTTACTCATGGTCTTCCCGCTAGTAGCTCGAGAAGTGTCTGACAAGGACTAGCTACATTAGTAGATAGCATGCGTGAGTCGATACACGCCCTTCGTTGTGGCCTTCAAGATACGAGGTAAGCCTGTGCTAAATTTGCATATTGGCTTGTTGACTTGCTTTTCATGCCATAACTTTTGAATGCAGTAGTTATACGAAAATCGCCTTTTTTAAGAGTGATGAACCTGTTGGTAGCTATCGCTATTTTGTTTTCTTGTTGCACGTAGTTGCAGAAAACGTGGTAACAGACGAACGGACAAACACACACTCACGAACCAAGTTCCGTAACCCTCGCTGTGCATGCACGCCGAGGGCTAATTATCGCAATACAGGCGCGTGTACAAATATTATATCTAGTACCCAAAGCAGTCAAAACCTTGTAAAAATGCCGCAAAATCAGCCTAACTCCAAGGGACCACTAAAATCCCAATTCTACACAAACTTTGTGTGCTGTGAAAGTTCTCGGCACTCAAAGAGTTAGACCAAGATTGCATAATTATAGCTATCCATTACAGTTCAAGTCTTAGAAAAACAACAAGCCCTAACTGAGTTTTTAAGGACCTAGATCAGCAGGCATTGTTGTCACATGACAGCCACATGACTTGATATCAACCTTATCATTTGGATAATCAAGTACATCAGCATTTTGTGGGTATATAATAACATGGCTGAGAAATGGGTATAAATATCCAGAGAAACACAAGTTCCAGTCTCTATGTGTATGTCTTGCTACAGTTCCACCCTCCACACTGCCCATGAGACTCTTGTCTCAGAATCCATTGACAGAGCCCTACATTGGGAGACTCCAGGTGTATCACGACGGACAGTGGGGCAACGTCTGTGATGACCTGTTCGGGGCTGGCGATGCAGACGTCGCCTGTTTGAGTCTCAACTACACTGATGGAGCCATTTGCTATGCCAACAGTCCATTTCCCCCAAGCTCAGGTTTGTTTGACACAGTCATTGTTTAGTGTCTCATCCTTACTATAAGCATAGCTATGCACAAAAGTATGATAGGTACATAGCTTAAAAAGATTGATATTTGCTCCTAAGGTAGATTGTAGATTAGGTTACAATATCCACTGTAAATGCAGAAAATCAGAAACCGAAAAGGCTATTATTAGCAAGGGTACACACCAGCACAGCATATATGCTTATACGTATTAGTTAACGTATAGGCAGAGAGGCGGTGCAGGATATACTCCGAGGGTTGACTATACTGGAGAGGGATAGTTAACAGCAGAGCAGGATATCCTGTAAGCACTGAGACTCCTGAGTTATCTAGTCCAACTAGCCAATCACAAGCTGCATTCCTTCTGAGTTTACTAATGGATCAGTGTGTAAACTTTGGCCTAGCGCTAGATGTTGTGATAAGGACTTCTTGTCAAATTCTGATATTGGTGAAGCCCTCAGCCCACAGCTCAAAATACAGCTATATTCCTTGCACTGAGCTGTTTTAAGTTGGACTACAATGATACATAACCACCTGCTTGCACTGTAAGTATTATCTAGCTATATACCATCATGAGCTGCAAGACTACACAAATGTTAACAAATGAAACATCATAGCTACGTAAGTTGGACTTGGTGGATGGAAAAATGTACTTCCCTCTTTCTTATCATTGGCACAGCTCCCATTCTACTGGATAATATTGACTGTTCAGATGCAGACAGGTTTGAGGACTGCATTCACAGAGGGTGGGGTGTCCATGACTGCAGTTTGAGTGAGAGTATTGGACTCATCTGTAACCCTGGAACTTCTGGTAGGTCAGGTACTGCAGTGGCCAAACACTAGATTAGCAAGTAGATAGATATACCTAAAAAATGTTCTCGAGTTGACGATTAGGTTGGGCAGCCTCTGCTTGCCAAATTAATGGTCACATCGTTCAGTATTCAACCTCCAGGGCCATGTTAAATCTTAGTGGTTGCATAATTACATGTTCAGGCTGAATGTTGTCCTTAGTTGTAATGCACTAAATTATGTAAATGAAGGAAAAGTACTAATAAAAATTGTGTCACACCTTGTGTTGCTTAGCCCTGAACCCATGGAAAAGGGGTCTATGCTTTTTGGTCTATGCTACCATATGCCATGACCTCCTGTACTCATGGTATTTTATCAACAGCAGCACCCTCCCTCTAGCGCTCCTCTGCAGCTCCAACAGCAAAAACAATTAGCAAGGAATTAGGTGGCATTTTAAGGTTACAGTGAAGCAGGTGCTCGTAGCTATATAAAAAACCGCCGGATCAGAGTAATTAATGTTACGAATATATAGCTATTCATTGTCTATTTGTACACATGCAGTTGCTCCACTTGTGACAGGACTAAGGATCACTACAGTCGCTCCTTACAGTATCACTGTGGCTTGGGACGTACGTAACACTCTTACTGAATACCTGTTCAAATAATTTTTATAGCAGCAATTTAGCAAGCACACCAGGTCAAGGGTGTCAAGAGATCAGCAAATTGAGACTTGACTGGAGTATGTAGCTCCTAGAGCAGTTGGCCAGCCTCTGCATGACAGTTCAAAAAGTTACTGGCATTCAGTAAAATTAATTTCTAACCTCCCATAGGGTTAGGCTTTTTCTGTTGGTGAATATTTACCCATGTGGCATCGTGCTACCTTCAGTTTACTAAAAACACTTGATTTTATGGGCTAAAGTGATAAAGGAGAGGTAAAAAACGCACGCGACTTAATAAGGGTGTCTTTATCTCCGCATACATACAGCCACTGACAAATGTACAGAGGTACAGGATAATGTACGGTGCAGTCGGAGGTCGCACACTGCTGACGTATGTGTCAAGTAGCGCCTCTGAGTGGACGCTGTCAGGACTTGTGTTGAACCAGAACTACACCGTCAACGTCAGTTCTGGGATAACTTTCAGTAGATACAGAGGAGGCAACTGTTACGGTTACTTCTATGGAGAACCCAGTGACTCTGTCTATGCCCTGACAAGAGAGAGCCGTAAGTCATTACACATTCATTTTGAAGCTCTGTATATCTTTTATGTTCACTAGTGTCAGTAACAATATTCTTTCTCTCAACCAGCTCCAACCATTGCAATAAGTGCTTTCCACGTCACGGTAGTCAACAGCACAGTAGTGGAGGTCACCTGGCAGCCTCCATCCACCACTGTCGGCATTAATGGCGAACTCAGGGGCTTCAAGCTCTTTGTGGACAAAATTGACGGGAACCAAACCATCATTGATATCCCCGGGTCACTAAACCGGGCCTATTTCGTGACTGACCTGGAGGGGTCGGCAACCTACCTCTTCAGTATACTCATGTACACAGTGGGAGATGGGCCTATGAGTGTACGGCTACAGGTCACCATGCCAAATGCCAGTGAGTCAGTTAAACTGGGAACTGAAGCAATGTGTAGAGGCGGAGTGCAATCTTATGTAATTGAGTACAGGGGACGATTAGATCAATATGCTCTGGTATAGGAACCATACATACGTAGCCACGGTACATTGTCTTTACAAGTAGGTAGTATATACCTGGTATGTCTGTCTCTCTGTCTGTCTGTCTGTCTGTGTGTGTGTATATTACCACGTTTCCTGCGCTCAACAAACTGGCCAAAAGGCAACACCAACTGGTTCTGCACTACACTGGCTTGATTTTAAGCATTTCGCTCGAGAGTTATGGTGTGAAAACCAAGTCATCTAGCCAATATTATGCTAATTAGCACCGGCCTACCCCCAACCGGGTCCGCTCGCTCTGTGTATCTTGAAGGCACAAGAAGTCACAACAAAGGGCAAGCATCGACTCCCACATGCTATCTACTACTGTCGCTACCCCGTGTCAGACTTCTCCGCAAGCTAATAACGGGAAACCAAGAGTAAACGCATACTAAATCAATTAGCGGTACCGCGTATGTCGCAGTTCGCCGAGATTTTGCACTTTAGTGCTTTTCATTGTCTAAGTGTCTTTTCCCTTGTTATGCAGGCTATGTGCAGCTCTTCCAGGTATTTGGAAGGTGGGGAGATGGAATTGAAGTTCTCAGAGCCTATGCCTACAATACTGGCTATAATGTCCTATGTGGCTCTAATACACCGAATGCAGCCTATGAGTGGAGGTTTGCCAATGGAAGTCGCATTGGCATCTCAAACAGTGGCTTCCGTGCAGCCCATTTTGTCAATGGTGAGAATTTTGTGTACTGCTACAAAGGCGCATTGTGCCACTGTCTGCATTGAGTGTAGGAGGTTTACTTTAGATAGCTTCAGTGAGAGCTCACTTACACCTATGTGGCTCCCCATCTGGTCATAATTTTCTGTCAGAGGTGCTCTATTAACCTTTCAAAACCTGCAATACAGGTGATAATGTTGTATGCACATAATGTGGGTGTGGTAGAACGCGGCAAAGAGGGCTCTCGGAGCAGGTAGTGAAAATATATCTTGGGAGTTCTCTCCCTTATTCTGAGTATACAAAAAGAACAAATGGAAAGATGGGTGGAGGAAAGGTGGGAGATGGGAAGAGGAAAAGTGGGTCCAAGAAGGCAGGTGAGGAATAGGTGGTGGAGTGGTTGAGAGGAAGATGTGATTAATGTTAAGTGGGCATAGCATATGTGGCCCATTTCACAATAGAGTGGGCGTAGGAAGGAGTGCTAAAGGAACTACAAGGGGTGAGGAATTACAACACTCTAGTCTACACTAAAGGGATGAATAGTGGTGAAGGACAGCGTTACTGCTGTTCCTACTTAGTACTCTCCCACACAGTCCTTCACAGTGGGTTACACAAAATTTTGGGGTTTTGTCCGAAACTGAAGATAAAAAAATGAGTGTTACAACTACATAACTACATAGATTAGGATACGCCCCTGAAATTTTACATAAAGAAGGCACTTCATGTAGTTGTTCCATGTTCCGGTTTGTAAGTGTTCTCACAACATTACAGTGATTGTACACACAACCACATGTGTGTGTCCATGCTCAGGTGTGAAAACTTTGGTAACAAAAGAGCAATCATAGAGTTATTCCATCTACACACAATCTCATGTGTGTGTGTCTATCTACAGCTGTAAATAATTACAGAGTAACCATAATCTTGCCTCCCAGGGACTGCTGTGCTGCAGATAGGAACAGCCTCGGTCTACCGTCGCCGCCTGAATATATGTGATGGAGGAGTATACACGTGCATTGGAACCTATCCAGACGGCAGTCGTTCAAGTAGAAACTTCACTCTTATTTATGGATGTGAGTCAAAACACTAGAGCCTCTATGACAAATGAGTCCTAATGATAAGTATACAGGAACAATAGGGCTGTGTAATACTTACATAGGCTATGCAAACGTACATACATACATACGCCACAAATTATTTGTTTGAAGTAGTTTTTGTGCAATTCTTGCTCTGTTAATTTGTATGCTTGGGACAAGGCATGTAATTGTACCAAATCCCCATGAAGATTCAACTTGATGTTGGTAAATTCACTGTCTTACAACATACATGCAGCCTCTCAGCCATCGATGGGAGCACCTCGGCTGATCCAAAGGAGCTCCAGATGGGTTCAAATTGGCTGGGACCCACTCGACTGTGACGGTGGGTTCCCACTCAGTGCCTATGTCGTGCAGTACCGAAGGTCAGCTATTACTACTCCTACTCGACTCTTGGAGAAGTGACACGCCTGAATTACACCATCCGGGAGCTGTCTCCCTTGACAAGCTACTACTTTAGAATTGGGAGAAAGAGCTCTAGTTCTCTGTCTATCAGCTACTCATCATTACTGTCAGTCACCACACTTGAAGCAGGCATGTTTCTATGTTTCTTTCTGCCTGTCTGACTGTCTGTCTCTCTCTGTCTGTAACTGTCTCTCTGTCTCTTCTTAGTCTGTGTTTCTGACTGTCTGTCTGTCTGTCTGACTGACTGACTAACTATTCGGTCTGTCTGTCTGTCTGTCTGTCTATTTTTCTAACTTTCCTCTTCTTTTAACTGCGTATAATATTGATGCATAAAACTCTCTTCTATGTATAAAGGTCCTAGTGAACCAAGGTCGGTGGTCGTTAGAGTGGGCTTCAACTCAGAGGTGTGCGCCACATGGGTACAACCTGCCCTCCCTGTTGGGACCATCATTCTCTACAATCTGTATGCAGAGGTCGTTGAGAACTCTGTTGAGGCGGTTGATGTGGTGGACCTTCCAAGTAATACTGCAGTCAAGGTGGGTGATACTGCAGTACATTGCTGTTCAGCTGCCTCAGTTATGATAGTTGCAATCAAAGGAGTCCTGACTGAGGTTGTGTGTGTGTGCAGCGGGGCAGCATTTCCAGCATGCATGTGTATATGATGTAATAGAGAAAGAAAATCCATGAATACCACCACCACCACTGTACATCACGAAAACATATTGCCAGTAGCAAACCTTGTACCTTATACGTCATGGCTGCGAACATTAATGTCTCAAAGAAGAGTGCATATATACTCTTGCTTTACTCTTGCCTTGCTTTTGTAATCTTGTGATTTCTTGTTGAGAGACGGGTATAAGCAAATGCCAACCTAGTAGTCTTGAAATGTGTGTGCTTGTACATATGATATATTGTATGCAACATTCCCGCTTACCAGATGTCCTATATGGTAAGCAGGAATGTTGGATACAACGAGAGGGACATCCCAAGGAAGTACAGTGTACATGAGGATTTCCTTTTGTGTTCCTTGACTACCCTCCTATGTAGGTAGCCAGCCCACAGGAAGTATACTATAAGCCTTGTGTCTCTGCATAGGGAAAACCGCAAATGAAATCATGAAACCACCCTGTAGTGCATGTGATACTCACTGATGCAGCTACATACAGCAAAGACGAAAACTGGCTCTGTCAACCATGTGGCGTGGTGTAGCCTGGCCCATCAATTATTAAAAGTTCATGCATTAAGTGCACATAAACGCTACGTGTGTGCATTTCTTGCGCTGAGGGTTTGGACTTGTGTGCTTTTTCCTGCAGTCATTTCCCTGGGAGCCAGAGGTCAGGGTGCATGAGGCTGAGTGTGACAGAAGTCATCTACCACTTCCAGATGAGTGCAGTGGTTATTATCAACGGACGCAGAGTAGAGGGCGCCCTCTCTCCCTACTCCCCACAGACTACTCTCTTTGTACCTGAGCCAGGTAATTGAGCCTCTTTGTGACTGAAATGATTTGTTGGTAGAGGGTGACATGTGTACTATGTATATATGAGGCGCTACGGGTATGTGTGTGGGTGTATAGGCATTTATGAGGATTATAATGTTTAACTCATTGGGCGCCATAGGTGTCTCCTTAAATAAGCAGAAATTGATGTATAACATATTAGCGCCTAGTATTACAGCCATATATAAATTCTTATGCACTTATGGAGGCTCTGTGCATATATATATATGTAAATGGCACCAAAAGGGTTAATGACTGTGGTATTGCCTCTTGGAAATTTTAACCGACCTCAAATGGTTAGCTGCAACTACATAAATCGGCATTTTCCTTTCTGTCTTAAGCACTTCTAAAAAATATCACATCTTCTACATACAACCGGTATTAGCATATTAGTAGGAGACAGCAGCTGTGCATATCAGGGTCACAAATCCAATAGAAGCCTGATATTACGTATATCATTATGTATAGCAGAGAACTAGTGCAGTACCACTGCCCTGTTTAAATTTGGCACTGCACAGAACTTTACTCAGAGCTCATTTTCAGGGACAGGTCCACTGTCTCAGTGTCATTAGCCCAGTCGTATGTCTGATGTAACCATCTTGCTGGTCACTAGGAGAGCTCAGATTCTTGACTAGCAGCAACTGCATAATCATTATGTAATGACCACTGCGTGTACAATAAAATATGGGGATCCTTCGATTATGCAGTTTTGGTTGCCACGTAGGAGTAAAGAGTGCTTTCCCATAAGTCTAGGCATTAATTATCATCATGTTACTTTAAATTTGGCCTTGTGCCAGTTCTAAAAGCATCACCCATGTAGGCATTATTAGAAGAATTCAAACTGCTTAAAAGAAGTATTATACCAACCATCACACAAGTGGCGGTACTAATTACACTAATTTGTGGAATGTGTATCAATGCCTCATGCCAGTAGACATCCAGGTGTCCATATGAACATCCTACTCTTTCAGGTCCCTGTACTCAGTTTGTAGCCTTGCTATCTTTCCTAACACGCACAACATCGTTGGCACAGAGCAGTTTGCCAGCACCTTTCACACATGTACTATAATTATATGTGAGAGGGCATGGGAAAAGGGACCTATTTGGCTGGAATGTGAAAAACAGGGTGAAAAACAACAAAAACTTAATTTTCACATTCCAGCCATATAGGTCCCTTTTCCCATGCCCCCTCACATATGCACACCCCAAACAGCAAGTAGTTTGACATTTTCACTCAAAAAAATAATAAAAGCCTTTTGTGGCCGCCGGGCGATGTATGTACCCTGGCTCACACTATTATCCTACATTCTTGTGTATCGCTCTTGCTATACAGTAAGCTAGAGCCTTAGTAGTATTGTAAATGTGTGCAGGTCTACCTCAGCCGGTGAATGTCCGTGCCTCCTCAACTAACACAAGTGTTACACTGCAGTGGGAACTGCCTGAAGACCTTCAGCTGGATGAGAAGACATTCTACAACGTAAGTTTTCATGCCTACGTATGTGCATACACAGGCACAGCTCATACAGGGTTAGGTGACTATTACACCGAGGTATTATAAAGAGTGAATAAGTAACATACTCTGCATGAATCCACCCCCTAAGGGTAGACAGGATTCTGGTGCGTTTTATAAACACTTCCGATACTATTGAATCCACCCCAAATGGCAGGCAGGGTTCTCATAAACATTCCGATACTTTATCTTCAAAGGTTTCTTACTCTGGTATGGTGGAGTGGATTTCCCCCAGTGGGGTGTTCACCAGTTTCCGGGAGCAGGGATGGAAGACAACAGATAACACTACCGTCATCTTCTCTCCCCTCACTCCCTCCACTGCGTACATATTCGGAGTTAGCGTAGTTACAGAGGATGGCCAGAGTGGAACGGAGGTCACTAGTACTGTCACCACCAGCAGTGAAACTGGAGGTATGCATAAAAATTATATGTACCCTAAAGCAGGAGTAACAACCACTTTTTCATGTGACCATCAATACATTGGGCAAAGTGCTTGTGCAAATGCCAACTCCCTTTGGGTTGAAACTCTCCATCACTACGTATGTGAAACTTTTTCATCCAATCTGTACAATAGAATTGTGGTTGGACGTAAGAAAGTGTGTAGAGTTTGTAGATAGTGATTTCATTTGGAAAGCTTATGTGAATTTGTGCAAGAAAAGTTGTATATTGAGTCACTTAGGTAACGTGTGGGTTTGCTTCCCTGCACAATAATACATCCATGCACATCAAGGGACAGTCACAGACTTGGTTTTTCATTCAAATGTGATTCACTGTTCCCCTAGTTTAGCAATGGAATGTAGACAGACACTAAAATCTGAGTATGCGATGGAATGTGAAGCGCTATATACATTGTGATACCAAGCGTAGCCGCATACGGTGCTGGAATCGGAAGTTATTCTAGATTTTCAAGGTGCATTCTCAGCGCGAACGTACTTTGGCTATACCATTGTGGTTCATGTGAGTGCATGTCAATTGTAGACAGGCTGAAGGACACTAATATCTGTGTGTATGCAATGGAATGTAGGTGGATGTGTATACTAAGATTGCTTATCAGTCAATGAGTACCCCATGTCTGTAAACCAGGAAGTTTGGTCAGAGAGTGTGTGAGTGTGTGCATACTATACCCTTGTGGTTCATGAGTGCATTACATTATCATAAGTGCAACAAGGAGCAGACAAAATTGCAGTGGTTTCAGTATGTAGCGTAATTATACTATGATGGCAAGAGATAGGGTGTCCAGAAACCAATATTAAGTGGACATCTATGAAATAAAAAATAATTATTGATGTAGCTAGCCTTTCTCAGAGTCAGACACTGAGACTAAAAACTGTGGTGAATACTGTGTTACTTGCTGCACATGTGAGTTGAACCTATTATGATACCACTTAGCGGTATATACCTCTGAGCATGTGTATTAACATAGTCCTATGGTATTCATGTGCATATTTTTCTACTGTGCATTGATTATTTGTCATTAACATCCAGGAAAGCTGGCTTACTTTCAAGTGCGCATCCAGACAGGCAATGCCAACTGTGAGCAGTGGGTGGTAAGTATACACATTCCCTGAATGTGTCATCCAGACACTCTCTACTTTCCGTGTACTGATGAAGCACATGCATTAGCTTTATACTCTAGCTCAGATTGTGAAACCCGTAAGAATAATGAACCTCAGAGCCCTACAGCTTTTTTTAAAAGCATCTCAAATTTTGAGAGCCCTGCAAAGGATGTTTTTCCAACTTAAGGCTACTATTAAATGCAGGTACAGATTAACACTCGGTGCACATGTGCAGCGAGGGTTACAGTACTTGGTGTGTCTGTCTGATTGTCGTCAGCCATTCTCGCACTACAGGCTACGAGGCGGCCTATAAACCTATGCAAACCCTTTAAAAATGAAAATGTCCGATTTTCCTGAAACGACTGCATTTGAGAGATATTATGCTGTGAAAACAAGCAAAAAAGCCGATATACTCATAGCAATCTAGTCAGATTGAGAGTGTATCTGTGCCACACGCACTAAAACATAGGCGAGGTATGGGAAATGAAAATTAAAATTGCAAGCTGGACTTGATGTACGTATATACTAATTATCACAACACAAGTGAACTTAAAGCACGAAAGGTTGTAGGAAGGAATAGATTCAGCTCAAACTTTTGTGTAACGTGACAATTTTATTCCCATTATTCCGATAGTGCTATTGTATTTTATCCTTCGTAGTAAAGGTAGAGTATAGTTTTATTCCATGGATAACATGAAGTGGGGCTATAACTATAGTGCGCATTAACTTTTGTCTGGTCACTGATAAAGAAAGCCATGAAGCCATGTTGAATGCCTCGTGTTCTCAGACTGAAGATACAGAGGGCAAGCTGAGCCAGATACAGAAGTCCCTACAGCAGAGTATGTTGCTACTCTGCCAGTGTCAGCCCCAGCTGAGCCAGGGAGAGTTCAGTTGCCGAACAGGCCCACCCAACACCGTCACATACAGAGCCAGGATAACGGGGACTTCCTCACGGAGTGCAACTGAGGTGGTGGCCATCATGGGAGCCTGGGTCCAGACCAACAAAGGCTCAGTCCAGATAGACAGACTGCGGTACTATTTGGACCCCACCTGTGATCCTACTCTTGAGAACATCCATGGCCCAGACTGCCCGGTGGCTGAAACACCAACAGATGGTATATAGTACTGTGACAACTGACAATACTAGAACAACTGCAACAACTGTTAAAGAGGCAAAAACGGTCCACTTTCTGAAAAAAATTAGATTTTTTTGTTCACCGACAATTGCCTCATAGTCTAGAAGTGTGTGTATTTTGCATCATCATGTCAGTATAACTAGAACAGTTCTTTCAACCAAACTGCAGAAGGCAACTTAATGTATTATACCAACCATCATGCAAGTGGTGGTACTAATTACACAAATATGTGGAATGTGCATATATGCCTCACACCAGCGGACATCCCTGTGTGGGCATGAACATCCTACTCCTTTTGTAGCCTTGCTATCTTTCCCAACACACACAACATCGTTGGCACAGAGCAGTTTTGCCAGGACCTTTCACACATGCAATATAATTATATGCACACCTCAAACTGCAAATAGGGTCACATTTTCACTCTGGTAATAAAATCCTATTGTTGAGCAAGTGGCCGCCGGGCAATGTATGTACTCTGGCTCACACTATTATTCTTCATTCTTGTGTATAACTCTTGCAAGCAAGCTGCGTGTATGACTCTTGCACTATACAGTAGCCTTAGTAGTATTGTAAATATGTGCAGGTCTACCTCAGCCGGTTAATGTCCGTGCCTCCTCAACTAACACAAGTGTTACACTGCAGTGGGAACTGCCTGAAGACCTTCAGCTGGATGAGAAGACATTCTACAACGTAAGTTTTCATGCCTATGTGCATGTGCATACACAGGCGCAGCTCATGAAGGGTTAGGTAAATATTATACCGAGGTATTATAAAGAGCGAATAAGTAACATACTCTACAAAATCTGGATGGTGTGGTTAAAGTCAAGGCAGTCTGCAGTCTATGATGTTCCTTTTACTATTAATTGAATCCACCCCCAAAGGGCAGACAGGGTTCTTGTGCTTTTTATAAACACTTCCGATACTATTGAATCCACCCCAGTGGGCAGACAGGGTTCACATAAACATTCCGATACTTCATCTTCAAAGGTTTCTTACTCTGGTCTGGTGGAGTGGATTTCCCCCAGTGGGGTGTTCACCAGTTTCCGGGAGCAGGGATGGAAGACAACAGATAACACTACCATCATCTTCTCTCCCCTCACTCCCTCCACTGCTTACGTATTCAGAGTTAGCGTAGTTACAGAGGATGGCCAGAGTGGAACGGAGGTCACTAGTACTGTCACCACCAGCAGTGAAACTGGAGGTATGCATAATATATGTACCCTAAAGCAGGAGTAACAACCACCTTTTCATGTGACCGTCAATACATGGGGCAAAGTGCTTGTGCAAATGCTAGCCTCCCAACTCCCTTTGGGTTTAAACTCTCCATCACTACGTATGTGAAACTTTTTCACCCAATCTGTGCAATAGAATTGTGGTTGGACGTAAGAGAGTGTGTAGAGTTGGTAGATAGTTATTTCATTAACGCTTATGTGAATTTGTGCAAGAAAAGTTGTATATTGAGTCACTTAGGTAACGTGTGGGTTTGCTTCCCTGCACAATAATACATCCATGCACATCAAGGGACAGTCAGACTTGGTTTTTCGCAATTGACTGTTACCCTAGTTTAGCAATGGAATGTAGACATACACTAAAATCTGAGTATGCAATGGAATGTAGGTACATAGATGTGTATACTTATCAGTCACTGAGTACACCCATGTCTGTAGTTTAGTGTGTGAGTGTGTGCATAATTATTATACCTTTGTGGTTCATGTGAGTGCACGTCAATACTAGTAGGTGAATGCAGGGCATTATTGGCGAGCTGGAGTGAGCACACATTGATTGTATCTGCACGAGCCATTCTAGCCTCTTTACAATTTGTAACTTCGAACCACGAAGATTGGAAAGAGGCACAGCCTCGGTCAGGCACCGAAGAGCGCAGCGAATGCTGTCGAATGGCTCACTGGCTGGATGTGCATCGAGGATAAAGTAGGTAGCAACATTCCGGAGAAAAAGAAACGCGTAATTAAAATGCTGGATGACGTACGGTGACATGTATATATAGAAAAATTGCGCTGTTCGGACCACTAGGTTAGCTTGTTCTCGCTTGCCAATCACAATGGAATGTAGACAGACACTAAAATCTGCATATCGAATGTAGGTAGATGTGTATTATTTAACAGTCACTGAGTACACCCATGTCTGTAGTTTAGTGTGTCAGTGTGTCAGTGTGTGCATACTAGCTATACCGTTGTGGTTCATTTGAGTGCATGTCAATGGTATATAGACAGGCTGACAGACACTAATATCTGTGTGTATGCAATGGAATGTAGGTAGATTGCTTATCAGTCAATGAGTACCCCATGTCTGTACAACAGGAAGTTCAGTCAGAATGTGTGTGAGTAGGTATGTGGATACTATACTTGTGGGTGTATGACATTATGATCAGATTATATGAAATTAAAAATGATTATTGATGTAGCTAGCCTTTCTCACTGTGTTACTTGCTGCACATATTCTTCTACTGTGCATTGATTGTTTGTCATTAACATCCAGGAAAGCTGGCTTACTTTCAAGTGCGCATCCAGACAAGCAATGCCAACTGTGAGCAGTGGGTGGTAAGTATACACATTCTCTGAATCGATCATAAGATGTAAGTATGCCATCCCGACAATCTCTACTTTCCGTGCACTGATCAAGCACATTCATTAGCTTTATACTCTAGCTCAAATTGTGAAACCCGTAAGTATAATGCACCTCAGAGTTATACTTTTTTATTTTTATTTTGAGAGCCCTGCAAAGGATGTTTATCCAAATTAAGGCTACTTAATATTATCACAACACAAGGGAACTTAAAGGACGAATGGTTGTAGGAAGGAAGAGAGTCAGCTCAAACTTTTGTGCAACGTGACAATTTTATTCCCCTTATTCCGATAGTGCTATTGCCTTCGTAGTAAAGGCCATGGATAACATGAAGTTGGGCTATAACTATAGTGCGCATTAACTTTGTCTGGTCCATGATAAAGAAAAGCCATGAAGCCATGTTGAATGCCTCATGTTCTCAGGCTGAAGATACAAAAGTCAAAGTGAGTTAATGAGCTGGTGAATGAGCCTGGACGGTAAGTTGATCTTGCAAGGGAAGGTGTCTCACAATGATTTGTCTTACAGAATAATTACAAGGCTAGCTAGGGCTGAGGGAATTAATGCTGAATTCAAACGTAGCCGGGACAGTTGCCTCATTTATTCCTACTTTATAGTGACTGGGACCCGCCTGTAGTCTAACTAGCTAGGCAAATTTCAACAAGCTTGTTTATTATGCACTGGGTTTAGTCAGTGGTATATGTTTTCTTGACTTATTAACCCTCAGCGCAGCGAGGTTACTGTACTTGGTCTGTCTGTCCTCGCAAGTTCTCGCACTACAGGCTACGAGGCGGCCAATGAGTGGAACCAAAAGCTTTTGAACATGAGAACATGCACATTAATGTGGCGATTTCCTGAAACCACTGTGTTCCAGAGATATGGCGTAAAACAAGCGAAAAAGCCAACGTGCGATGCAAATACGCACGCGCCCTTGCCGTTAGGCTACACTGGTGCGCACGCGTCATGTTCAGTTTTCGCCGGAGTAGCGACGCCATAGTTTGAATAGGATCGACGGTATATTGGGCAAGTCTTGTCTCTCCTCTGTCAGTTGTAATCGCTCGTTCCAAATGGATAACAAGTTGAGCAAGGCATGTCCCGCAATGTAGCATAACCAGTTCACGTGAGACGAGCATTTTGATGGCTGCGGCCATGCCTCCCCATCTAAATGCAAGCTAGAGTCTGCCAATGGATTAAACCCAGAAGAGCGTATAGATTGATAAGCAAATGTGAGAGCCTCTGAAACACCTGAGCAATTGCTCTAACCGCTAAGCTAACCCTGCTGATGCAACTAGATCTAGCCTGTGTTACAGCCAGACTCATGTACTGGCGCATCGACGCACGCATGCCAAGCATGTATACTATTGCCAACGTATTTTAAGCATAGC
>CASHTH010002666.1:0-19014 GCA_030341885.1 Geodia barretti | reverse complement strand
AGGATCCAATCTTGCCACGCATGGTCTAACGAGCCCCAAGGCCTCGAAGAACGGACGACGCCAAGACTGCTCCCGAACCGGGCCGCCAGACGAGACCCCAGCGCGCTTGAGAGCAGGCGCGCAGGCTCTCTTCCACGTCCGGTCGAGTTGCACAAGAAAAATTGAGTTCGCCCGCTTTCCCTCCGGAAAATCTTGCCCCACCCCCGCACGCCCGGTTGAATCCGCGTGACCAGACTCGTCCTGGTGCAACGCCCGAAGGGGTCAGCGCCCGCACGCGGGCTCGCACCTGCTTCATCGCCCGCCGTGCCGGCCATCGGTGCAGGTAGTACACGCGTCGCCGCGCCCGTGACCAGATGGGACCGCCTCATTGCGCTTGCGCAGTGACCCCATGAATTCGCAGCGCCTCACGCTCCGCCCGACGGTCGAAACCACTCGAGCGTCTTTCTCCGGATGCAGCTCCAGACCAAGCCGGGCAAGCACCAGACTCACCCGCTCTCGGGCCGACTCGACCGCCGCCTTCGTGTCGCACATGACCACGAAGTCGTCCGCGTAGCGAACCAGCGTCCCAAGGTGAGACCACCGGTGCAGCCCCCACACACCGGTCTCGCACGTGCAGGAAGAATGTTCGCAGCAGCGCTAAAACGCCCCCGCGTATTTCCCCCCGCCAGGGTCCCTTTGCACCTTCCCCCCTCAACACCCCCTGCCTCGTGCCACCCGCACATCTAAGGACAACGCATCCGAGACAACGCTTGGCTTACCAGCGTCACTCTTCTCGTGTGCTCGATGCTGCTGAAGTAGTCGCAGATGTCTGCTGTCCATCACGTTGGTTCCCCCCCGCGCCCCGCGGACGCGAAGAACCTCCAGCGCCTGCGTCGCGCTCCGCTTCGGCCGAAACCCATACGACTACCACGAATCCGCCTCGAGATGGACTCACACACAGCCGTCGGGCCATCTGCGCAACCCGGTCACGGGACCGTCGGTATCCCCAGCGGTCGCCGTCGGCCATCGGCCTTGGGGATGTACCGCGGATGAAAGGAGAAGCGGAAGTCCCTCCCGCCCCTTCATTCGGCGGCTACTTCCGCCTGCTACGTCCCCGCCTCTCCCGCTCCCCCCCTTAAAGAGGATCCGTCCGCAGCGAGAAAGGGCGGCGTCCCGCCACGAGGGATCAAGCTACCCGACAACCATGGGCACAATGACTCGACAAACCCAGTCTCTGCTCAATCTCGGCCAGTGTCTCGGAATCGACACCCGCCGAGCCACGATTCCGCTTGACCCGCCGCCACGCCTAACCGTAGTGACGTCATCCCTCCATAGTCCTGTCCGCTCAGGCGTTTGAACGGCCGAATTCGGGGACCGCTTGGCCGCGGCCCACAGGCGTCGTTTGCAATTGGCGCACTTTGTCGAGAGGCGCACGCCTCTCGGGGGAGTTGGGTCCGGTCTCGCCGGCCATGCCCTCGCGCGTCCTTGCCACCACGCCGTGCCCACCGCAGGGGCCCTTCCCTCCGACCGCGTTCTGCGTCACTGTTCCTCCTCGGTACTATGGCCCCCTCCAGGACTCCTCTGCGCCCTCCCCCCCGCTTTCACCTTCTGCCTTATCAGGGCCGCGTTGCCCCCCTACCCGTTCTGCGCAGACGGGCCTCTCGTGTTCCGTCCCCTCCGTGTCCGCGTGCTGCGCCCCATACCCCGCCGAGACCTCCCTCCTCGCCACCGGAACAGGCGCGAGACGTGGCCTTCGCCGTGACATGAGCGGCTCGGCTCTCGGGTTTGTATGTGTCGAGGCTGCAGGCTTCACTCAATTGTTTGCGGCCCGCGGCTTTTGCTCCCGCCTCCGAAGAGGCCTTCTTCTGACACCCGCTCGGTCCACGGGGCCGCTCCGGCCATGCTGTGGTCTGCTACTCGGCTCTCTCCTGCGCTACCGATACGGGCCTTGCACTGCACCCCTGGAGAGGAACAGCCGTGACGCAGACGTCGCCCGCCACGTCTCACGTACGCACCATGCGGTTTTTTTTCTTTTTTTCTATTTTAAAGCGGAACCCGCCGGCCGGCGGATTCAGCCCCCCGGGGAACTTGCTCTGCGGGCCGAGGTAGAAGCCCGCGGCACACCGATAGCGGCGAGACACGGTCCGACCCATTTGTAACGACGCAACGTATCCGTCGTGGGGGGGGGACACGCGACAACGCGTTCACGCAGCATGCATCGCCGGTCGAATGCAGCGGGGCCTGCTGCCGGCGGCTGCTACATCGACTACTGCGTACGCGTTCAGGCTCGAGTCCCGTCCTCCCCCGATCCAGCGCATAGCACATCCCCCCCCCTGCCCGACGGCGAATCCGGTCCGCCGACAGCACAAACCGCCCTCGGCATCCTGCACCTCAACCTGCCTGCTGCGGTCTGATCGGCTATACGGGGCGGGTATTCCCAGTCCGCGAACTACAAGGGCGTTGGTTGCTGGTCGGCGTCCGCCATCGTCGTCCTTGACGCTGCTGCGCTAATGCCTGGCACCTCCTAAGTCCCGGTCCCTGACAGCCCGTCGCGACGGTCCCCCGCCTGCATTCGGCGCCGATGCGGCTCCCTTCATGCCCGCTGGCGCCTCCGCCTGCTCTCCCGGGCAACGCGGGGTTTTCCACCACGGCGCTTGAGACCGGTCGGAACCGTTCGCCGGCGCGTACGTCGACCGGGCTCCGACAATTTTCCCCCGTCGTGCCCTACCTCCTCTCCCCCTTCAATCATGGCGCCCCGCCTCCGACCGCGCATATATCACTGGCACTTGACACCCCTCGCGCCGCCATGGACGCACCCCCCCGGCCGCTTCAGTCCGATACCGCGAGCTCTCCCGGAATACGGACGGGGTGCCTGTAAGATTTCCCCGGTATGACAGCCACCACGAACAAGGATGCCGACGAATGCGCACAGCTTTCAGTACATCGCGTCCCCGCCGTACGGGCAGAACGACCACAGGCCCCACAGCACCGGCTGCCCGATGCACATCGCCCAGACCGACCCGTAGAAGTACCGCCGCTCGTGCCCCTCGCCCTTCGTGGACCGCTTCACCCGCGGCAGCCGTCCCAGCGGCCCAATACCCACACCGCCCCCGCCAGCGGGAAATAGCCTGCATCGTAGATTTGCCGCATGCCCCAGACGCCGGTGACGACCGCCACCACCAGGCCCGCGAGGTTCAGCACCCCGAACGAAATCACCGCGCTCCACGCAAACGTGTAGCACACCCGCCGATAGAGCGGGTTGGGGCGGTCTTCCGTGAACCGGATGATGTAGGGCCGAGCTTCACACCCCGGAAGCCGGCCCCGCACGCCCGCGAGCCCAGTCCCGAGCAGCACCGCTCCCAGCCAGATCGCCATCCGCTGGTCGAATCCCCGTTCGAACAGGTCGAACGTGAGCGGCCCCGGCAGGATGAAAAAGACGAATATCCAGATCGGCCAATGGTTGAACCGATAGTAGAGCTTGTTCCGGTAGCGGATCCTCCGCTCCCCGGCCAGCTCCACCGGTATGCCGCCGCCTGTGGCCGCTGCCGTCTGTCGTGTCGTCACGTCCGCTCGCCGCTTCATCAACGCTGCAACCCGCGCTCTCGTACGCCCGGCACCGCCGAAGTCCCGGTTCTCGACTCCATCCCGCCGACCGTCGTCCGGGGCCCGCGTCGCCGCAGAAACCCGCCTCCGTACACACCAATGCCCGGGACCGCACGCGATCCCGGGCATCCAAAATAAATCCCGGCAGTGACCTACTCTCCCACACAGTTACCCGTGCAGTACCATCGGCGGTAGAGGGCTTAACGGCCGGGTTCGGCATGGGAACGGGTGTGACCCCTCTCCTATCGCCACCGGGAAACACAAAGGGCCGGGACGCGCCCCGACCCGAATTGTCAAAGAACTGTTAAAACGCCGGACCCCGGACATCCGCCGGGCGTCCAGCCGGCAACTGAATATCCTGCAAACGGTAGCTCCCTCCGCCCAAACACGTTGTGTGGAATTGAGGTAAAGATAAGGTCAAGCCTCACGGCTGATTAGTACCAGTAAGCTCAAGCCCTCGCGGGCCTTACACACCTGGCCTATCACCTGGTAATCTTCCAGGAGCCTTCAGGAGCCGAAGCTCAGGGAGATCTCATCTTGGGGAGGGTTTCACGCTTAGATGCTTTCAGCATTTCTCCCTTCCGAACGTAGCTACCCAGCGCTGCCGCTGGCGCGACAACTGGTACACCAGAGGTCCGTCCATCCCGGTCCTCTCGTACTAGGGACAGCCCCCCTCAAATCTCCTGCGCCCATGGCAGATAGGGACCGAACTGTCTCGCGACGTTCTAAACCCAGCTCACGTACCGCTTTAATCGGCGAACAGCCGAACCCTTGGAACCTGCTACAGCTCCAGGATGCGATGAGCCGACATCGAGGTGCCAAACCTTGGCGTCGATATGAACTCTTGGCCAAAGATAAGCCTGTTATCCCCGGCGTACCTTTTATCCGTTGAGCGATGGCCCTTCCATGCGGAACCACCGGATCACTAAGGCCTGGTTTCCCACCTGCTCGACTTGTAGGTCTCGCAGTCAAGCTCGCTTATGCCTTTGCACTCTCCGGCTGATTTCCAAACAGCCTGAGCGAACCTTCGCGCGCCTCCGTTACATTTTGGGAGGCGACCGCCCCAGTCAAACTACCCGCCTAGCAATGTCCCTGCTCTGGATAACAGAACGAGGTTAGGGCGCCAGAGTGCTAAGGGTGGTATCTCACCGTTGACTCCCCGGACCCCAAAAAGCCCGGTTCAAAGTCTCCCACCTATCCTGCGCATAACACGCCAGCACTCACTACTAAGTTGTAGTAAAGGTGCACGGGGTCTTTCCGTCTTGCCACGGGCAACCGGCGTCTTCACCGGTACCCAAATTCGCAGTGCCCCTCGTAGAGACAGCGCCCAGATCGTTGCGCCATTCGTGCAGGTCGGAACTTACCCGACAAGGAATTTCGCTACCTTAGGACCGTTATAGTTACGGCCGCCGTTTACCGGGGCTTCAGTTCAGAGCTTCGCCTTGCGGCTAACCCCTCCCTTTAACCTTCCGGCACCGGGCAGGCGTCAGACCCTATACGTCGTTTTCGACTTGGCAGAGTCCTGTGTTTTTAGTAAACAGTCGCCTGGGCCTCTTAACTGCAACTCCTTCGCGCTCAACGGGCACGCCGCATCACGCTAATGGAGCACCCCTTCTTCCGAAGTTACGGGGCGAGTTTGCCGAGTTCCTTTACGAGGGTTCACACTCGCGCCTGAGGATTTTCTCCTCGCCTACCTGTGTCGGTTTGCGGTACGGGTACCCGGAAGACTCCTTAGAGGCTTTTCTCGGCAGCGTGGCGTCACCCACTTTGCGGCCTTGCGGCCTCGCCATGGCACCTCAGGGCGTCACGATCCACCGGATTTTCCTGGCGGATCCCCCTACATGCCTGAACCTACACTTCCAGTCGTAGGCTGGGCTAGCCTCCTGCGTCCCCCCATCGTAATAACGTCTTCCAGGTAGTTCAGGAATGTTGACCTGATGTCCATCCGCTACGCCTTTCGGCCTCACGTTAGGACCCGACTAACCCTGAGCGGACGAACCTTCCTCAGGAAACCTTAGGCTTTCGGCGGAGAGGATTCTCACCTCTCTTATCGCTACTTATGCCGGCAGGGTCACTTCTCTGCGCTCCACCAGTTCTTTCGATCTGGCTTCTCTGCCCAGAGAACGCTCCTCTACCAGAGCCATGCCCCGCAGGGCATGACAATCTACGGCTTCGGTACTGTGCTTGAGCCCCGTTACATTGTCGGCCCAGAGCCGCTTGACCAGTGAGCTATTACGCTTTCTTTCAAGGATGGCTGCTTCTAAGCCAACCTCCTGGTTGTCTCTGCGTTTCCAGATCCTTTCCCACTTAGCACAGATTTGGGGACCTTAGCCGGTAGTCTGGGCTGTTTCCCTCTCGACAATGAAGCTTAGCCCCCACTGTCTGACTCCCGGGATATGAGTCGCTGGCATTCGAAGTTTGGTTGGATTCAGTAAGCTTGTAGGCCCCCTAGTCCATCCAGTGCTCTACCACCAGCGCCAACCTCCCGAGGCTAGCCCTAAAGCTATTTCGAGGAGAACGGGCCATCACGAGGTTTGATTAGCCTTTCACCCCTACCCTCAGCTCATCCAAACCGTTTTCAACCGATACTGGTTCGGGCCTCCACGCGGTGTTACCCGCGCTTCACCCTGGCCAAGGGTAGATCACCTCGTTTCGCGTCTACTCCCAGCGACTGAACGCCCTGTTCAGACTCGCTTTCGCTGCGGCTCGCTTAAATGCTTAACCTCGCCACTGAGAGTAACTAGCCGGCTCATTATGCAAAAGGCACGCGGTCAGGCATTCCGGCGCCGAAGCGCCAGCATAGCCCTCCCACTGCTTGTAGGCATACGGTTTCAGGTACTATTTCACTCCCCTAGCAGGGGTTCTTTTCACCTTTCCCTCACGGTACTGGTTCACTATCGGTCGCCAGGGAGTATTTAGCCTTACGAGATGGTCCTCGTAGATTCTCACGGGATTTCCCGTGTCCCGCGATACTCAGGAACCTACCCAGCGAGCCAGCACGTTTTCGTCTACCGGGCTCTCACCGTCCATGGCCGGTCGTTCCAGACCGTTCGACTAACGCGCTGGTTTTTGACTCGCCGACCCTAAGGTCTGGCAGGCCCTACAACCCCGCCGTGCATGCACGACGGTTTGGGCTGTTCCGCGTTCGCTCGCCGCTACTGACGGAATCACTGTTGTTTTCTGTTCCTGCAGGTACTGAGATGGTTCACTTCCCTGCGTTGTCTTCCTTGGCCTATGTATTCAGCCAAGGATACCTCGGTATTAACCAAGGTGGGTTTCCCCATTCGGAAATCTCCGGGTCAACGCCTGTTTGCGGCTCACCGAAGCTTATCGCAGCTTGCCACGTCCTTCATCGACTCCTGGCGCCAAGGCATCCACCGTACGCCCTTAGTAGCTTGACCTCAAAAACCCTCGGAACCGATGCCGCTCGATCCCTTCGGCCGGGAAACGTCCCCAACCGAAAGAACCCGACGCCACCGGAACACTTAAACACACACTACGGGTTGTGGTCGGAAAAAACTACCGTTTGCAGGATATTCAGTTGTCAAAGAGCTACCGGAGCATCGGGTGCCGCCTCAAAGGACGCAATCCCTGGCAATCCGGCAAAAAACCCTGGGCCGTATCCGGCCTTGAACCGCTCAGCCGGCCCGTCCGGCACCGAGAGCGGTTCTGGTGGAGAATACCGGGCTCGAACCGGTGACCTCCTGGTTGCAAACCAAGCGCTCTCCCAGCTGAGCTAATTCCCCAAAAACCATCACGGTGCTCAGCCTGAGCCTGGTGGGCCTGGGTAGATTCGAACTACCGACCCCACGCTTATCAAGCGTGTGCTCTAACCAGCTGAGCTACAGGCCCTCCCTCGAAAGAGCCGCATGCTCGCTCGCGCCAACCAGTTCGGCGCCACATCGACATGCCGATTCTCTCAAAACTGAACAGGACGACACACACTCCACAACACCGAACCTGACGATTCGGCGCCGCGACGCCGGCCCCCGATACTCGCAGAGCCGGACATGAACGAGAATCAGATCGATCTGAGGATGCCAGCGCGACTTTACGCCGCCTGGATTCTCTAGAAAGGAGGTGATCCAGCCGCAGGTTCTCCTACAGCTACCTTGTTACGACTTCACCCCAATCACTAACCATACCTTAGGCGCTTGCGTCCCTTGCGGGTTAGCTCGGCGACTTCTAGTACAGCCAGCTTTCGTGATGTGACGGGCGGTGTGTACAAGGCCCGGGAACGTATTCACCGCGGCATGCTGATCCGCGATTACTAGCGATTCCAGCTTCATGCAGGCGGGTTGCAGCCTACAATCCGAACTGAGACCGGCTTTGTGCGATTAGCTCCCCCTCGCGGGTTCGCGACGCTCTGTACCGACCATTGTAGCACGTGTGTAGCCCCGGACATAAAGGCCATGCTGACTTGACGTCATCCCCACCTTCCTCCGGTTTGTCACCGGCAGTCTTCGCAGAGTGCCCAGCCGAACTGATGGCAACAGCGAACAAGGGTTGCGCTCGTTGCGGGACTTAACCCAACATCTCACGACACGAGCTGACGACAGCCATGCAGCACCTCTACGAGTGTCCTTGCGGAAGTCGGCTTTCACCGATTGTCACTCGCACTTCAAGCCCGGGTAAGGTTCTTCGCGTTGCGTCGAATTAAACCACATGCTCCACCGCTTGTGCGGGCCCCCGTCAATTCCTTTGAGTTTCAGCCTTGCGACCGTACTCCCCAGGCGGAATGCTTAATGCGTTAGCTCCGGCACGGCAGGGATCGATACCCGCCACACCAAGCATTCATCGTTTAGGGCCAGGACTACCGGGGTATCTAATCCCGTTTGCTCCCCTGGCTTTCGCTCCTCAGCGTCAAGACCGGTCCAGGATGCCGCCTTCGCCACCGGTGTTCCTCCAGATATCTACGCATTTCACCGCTACACCTGGAATTCCGCATCCCTCTCCCGGCTTCAAGCCAACCAGTATCGGACGCAGTTCCCCGGTTGAGCCGGGGGATTTCACGTCCGACTTGGCTAGCCGCCTACGAGCCCTTTACGCCCAGTAATTCCGAACAACGCTTGCCCCCCCCGTATTACCGCGGCTGCTGGCACGGAGTTAGCCGGGGCTTCCTTCAGCGGTACCGTCAGGCGCACGGGGTATTAACCCGCATGCTGTTCTTCCCGCTCGACAGGAGTTTACAACCCGAAGATCTTCGTCCTCCACGCGGCGTTGCGTCGTCAGGCTTGCGCCCATTGCGAACAATTCCCCTACTGCTGCCTCCCGTAGAAGTCTGGGCCGTGTCTCAGTCCCAGTGTGGCCGTCCGCCCTCTCAGGCCGGCTACCGATCGTCGCCTTGGTAGGCCGCTACCCCACCAACAAGCTAATCGGACGCGGGTCCCTCTTCAAGCGCCAGGTCTTGCGATCCCCGACTTTGATCACCGCTCATCCAAGAGCGGGATGTTATGCGGTATTAGCCCCCCTTTCGGAGGGTTATCCCCCACTCGAAGGCAGGTCACCCACGCGATACTCACCCGTTTGCCACTCTACTCGCGACCCGAAGGTCACTTTCGCGTACGACTTGCATGTATAAGGCACGCCGCCAGCGTTGATTCTGAGCCAGGATCAAACTCTCAAGTTAAAGGCGTAGCCTCGGGCCGCCCTCTCGGGCCACCGTCGGACAACTTCAACACGAGAGCCGTTTTAATGGCTCTACGTTGTTCAGTTCTGAGTGTCAGGCTGATACTCGACGAGTGTGCTTCTCGTCGTCCTATTCAGTTTTCAAAGAACCGGCACCGGGTCCGACCCGGCCGCCCCCCCAGTCGGTCTGTCCGCTGGTGAAGCCCTGCAAGCTTAGCACAACCCTGCGGTCTGTCAACAACTTTTTTCACGTCGACGCGTTTTCTTGCCCCGCGGGTCGCGGAATCACCCTGACGACCTTGCGCTTGCCCACCTGCAGCACGAACGGGCCGGCGTCCGTCGGAAACCGCGCCCCCCGGTCGACGGTCCGTTCTCCGTCGACCCGCACGCTCCCCTGGTCGATCAGCCGGGTCGCGGCGCTGTTCGACGCGGCGAAGCCGACCTCGACCATCACCGCCGACAGCCGGGCGCCCGCCGGGGGCACGCCACCGCCTGCTCCTCCAGCTCGGACGGGAGCGCCCCGCCGCTGAACCGCCGCTCGAACTCGCGCTCGGCCGCACCGCGGCGTCATCCGAGTGGAAATCGGCGACGACGCGGCGCGCCAGGTCCTGCTTGGCCCGCTTGGGGTGCAGGTCGCCGGCCGCCACCCGCGCGCGCAGCCGCTCGATCTCGGCCACGGCAGGTCGGTCAGCAGCTCGTACCAGCTCCACATCAGGGTGTCGGAGATCGACATCAGCTTCCCGAACATCTCGTCCGGAGGCTCGGTGATGCCCACGTAGTTGCCCGCCGACTTCGACATCTTCTCCACGCCGTCGAGGCCCACGAGCAGCGGCACCGTCATCACCACCTGCGGCGGGAGCCCGAACGAGGGCATGACGTCCCGACCCACGTTGAGGTTGAACAGCTGGTCGGTGCCCCCTAGCTCGACGTCCGCCGCCAGATGCACCGAATCGTAGGCCTGCGTGAGTGGATACAGGAACTCGTGGATCGCGATCGGCTGCCCGCGGTCGTACCGCTGCCGGAAGTGCGGCGCTCGAGCATCTGTGCGACGTTGTAGCTGGCGGCGAGCCCTTATCCAGTCCTCGCTGCGCAGCGCCCCGAGCCAGCGGCTGTTGAACTCGACGACCGTCCGGTCCGGGTCGAGCAGCTTGAACACCTGGGCCCGGTAGGTGTCGGCGTTCTGCTCGATCTCGTCCCTCGTCAGGGGCGGGCGGGTCTTCGACCGGCCGGTCGGGTCGCCGATCAGTCCGGTGAAGTCACCGATGAGGAAGACGACCGTGTGGCCCAGATCCTGGAAGTGCTTCATCTTCCGGATCAGCACCGTGTGCCCCAGATGCAGGTCCGGCGCCGTGGGGTCGAAGCCGACCTTGACCACCAGGGACCGCTCCTTCCCGGCCGCCTGCTCCAGCTTCGATCGGAGCTCGGACTCGCGCACGACGTCGACCGCCCCCTTCGTCAGGTAGGCCATCTGCTCGGCGAGGGTCCCCGGCATGGAAGACATCCGACCAGTCTACCCGAAGTACAGGGATCAGCCAGCGGCGCGCGAACCGCCGACGCGCACGAACCGGCGGCCCTCGATGCGCCACCCGCCGTCGAGCACGACGCCGATGGCCTCCGGGATAGATGCGATGCTCCTCGATCAGGATTCGAGCCGACAACGAGTCGGGGGTGTCCTCGTCGCGAACCGACACGGCTGCCTGCTCGACGATCGGGCCCGCATCGAGCTCGGGGGTGACGATATGCACCGTGGCGCCGGCGACCCTGACGCCATGGCGCCACGCCTGCTCCTGGCCGTGCAGACCGGGGAACGCGGGCAGCAGCGACGGATGGACGTTCAGGATGCGGTTGGGGAAGGCGGACACGAACGCTGCGCTCAGGAGCCGCATGAACCCGGCCAGACAGACCAGGGCGACGTCGTACCGGCGCAGCACGGCCGCGAGCTCGCGGCCATAGGCTTCCCGCGAGGCGTACGCGGTGTGGTCCAGAACCGCCGTCTCGATGCCGGCGCGGCGGGCGCGCTCGAGCCCCGGGGCGTCCGGCCGGTTGGAGACGACCACCGCGACCTCGGCGACGAGCCGCCCCGCGGCAATCGCATCGATGATCGCCTGCAGATTGCTGCCCCGCCCCGAGATCAACACGCCGAGTCGGCGGCTTCCGGCGCCGCCGCCCGAGTCGGCGCCCCTGCCGGTCATGCGTACCGCACCGTGCCGTCGCCGGTCGTGACCCGACCGATGACCGCCGCCCCCGGTTCCCCGTGCCGGCGGCACTCTGCGAGCAGCGTGTCGCGCCGATCGGGCGCACAGACGATGACGAGGCCGATACCCATGTTGAACGTCCGGAACGCCTCGGCGTCGGTCAGCTCGCCGTGCCGCTGCAGGAAGGTGAACACCGGCGGCGGGGTCCAGGCCTTTGTATCGATCTCCACCGCGACGCCCGGGGGGGAGCACGCGGGGAAGATTGTCGGTCAGTCCGCCCCCGGTGATGTGGGCCATCGCCTTGACGACCCCGGCCCCCTCGGCCAGCAGCGGCGACACCGGCCGCAGGTACGAACGGTGCGGCCGCAACAGCACGTCGCCGACCCGTCCGTCGAGTCCCTCCGGGGCCGAGTCCACCGCGAGGCCCAGGGTGTCGAACACGATGCGGCGGGCCAGCGAGTATCCGTTGGTGTGCAGGCCGGTGGACGGCAAGCCGATCACCGGGTCTCCGAGCCGGATCCCGCGGCCGTCGATCAGGCGACCCCGGTCGGCGAGGCCGACGACGAAGCCGGCCAGGTCGTACTCGCCGTCGGCGTAGAACCCCGGCATCTCCGCGGTCTCACCCCCCAGGAGGGCGCACCGGTTCTCGGCGCAAGCGGCCGCGATCCCACGGACCACCGCCTCGGTGACGTCCGGCGAGAGCCGGCCGGTCGCGAGATAGTCCAGAAAGAACAAGGGCGTTGCGCCCTGCACGAGTATGTCGTTCACGCAGTGATTGACGAGGTCGCATCCGACGGTGTCGTGCCGGCCGGCGAGGAACGCGACCTTCAGCTTCGTGCCGACCCCATCGGCGCTCGACACCAGGACGGGCTCGGTCAGACCCGTCAGGTCCGGCCGGAACAGGCCGCCGAAGCTACCGATGTCCGAGAGCACCCCGGGGGTGAACGTCCCCCGCGCGAGAGCCCGGATCCGGCGCACGGCTTCCGCGCCGGCGTCGATATCGACACCCGCGGACCGGTAGTCGAGCCCAGCCCCGGTCGTCATGACACGTCCGGCAGCTTCAACGCCATCTGCATGTACGCTTCAGCGTCTTTTCGGACCCTCGACCGGGTAGATGCCGGTGTAGCACGACGTGCAATAGTCGCCGCTCCGCTCCCCGACCGCCTCGCGCAACCCCTCCAGGCTGAGGTAGGCGAGCGTATCCGACTTGACGTAGCGGCAGATGTCGTCGACCGCGTAGTTGGCCGCGATCAGCTCGGACTTCCGCGGGGTATCGATACCGTAGTAGCAGGGAGAGACGGTCGGAGGACAACTGATTCGCATGTGTATCTCGCGGGCGCCGGCGGCGCGAATCATCCCGACGATCTTGCGGCTGGTCGTCCCCGTACGATCGAATCGTCGACGAGGACGACCCGCTTGCCGTCCAGGACGCTCCGGACCGAATTCAGCTTCACGCGCACGCGGAACCCGCGAATCTCCTGCTGCGGCGCAATGAACGTGCGGCCGACATAGTGATTCCGGATGAGCCCCATCCGCATCGGCAGTCCCGCCGCCTCGGCATAACCGATGGCCGCACAGATCCCGGAGTCGGGTATCGGCACCACGACATCGGCGTCCACCGGCATCTCGCGCGCGAGCAACCGCCCGAAGTTGGTCCGCACCTCGTGGACGCTCCGGCCGAACACCACGCTGTCCGGCCGCGCGAAGTATACGTGCTCGAAAACGCACTGCGACGGTTGGGCGGGCGGAAACGGCCGGAAGGAGTGCTGGCCGTCACGACCGATGACCAGCAGCTCGCCCGGCGCGATGTCCCGCACGTATTGCGCGCCGATCAGATCGAGGGCGCAGGTCTCCGAGCAGACCACGGCAGCGTCGCCGAGGGCGCCCAGCACCAGGGGGCGGAACCCGTAGGGATCGCGCACCGCCATCAGGTGGTCGCGGGTCAGGAGCGCCAGCGAGAACGCGCCCCGCACCTGCCGGATCGACTCGGCGATGGCCTCGGGGGCGGTATCGGCGGCCGACCGGGCATAGAGATGCAGCACGACCTCGGTGTCGCTGCTGGTCTGGAAGATGCTTCCCTGCCGGACCAGATCGTCGCGCAGCTCGGCTGCGTTGATGAGGTTGCCGTTGTGGCAGAGGGCAATCTCGCCGTGCACGCAGTCGATGAGGATCGGTTGCGCGTTGACGATCCGGCTGTCGCCCGCGGTCGAGTACCGCACGTGACCGATGGCGTGGTCACCGGCCAGCGCGCCCAGCGAGGCCTCGTCGATCGCCTCCGACACATGCCCCATGGCCCGCGTCGAGTGCAGGCGCTCGCCGTCGCTGGTGGTGATGCCGGCGCTCTCCTGGCCCCGGTGCTGCAGCGCATACAGCCCGAGACGGGTCAGGGCCGGCGCCTCCGGGTGTCCAAAAATGCCAAAGACGCCGCATTCGTCGTGGAACTTGTCGTCGTCCATGGCTACACTGCTGCCGGTTCGAAATGACGGGCCATCCCGGTGGCCCAGGCGTGCTCGGCGGCCTCGATCGCCACCTCGGCGACCACGCCCCCGGACACCGAGACGGTCACCCGATCGCCCCCGGTCCGGCCGATCACCGCCGCCGGTACGCCGAGCTCGCGTGCGCGGGCGAGCAGTTCGGCCTGTCCGGCCCGCGTCACCGAGACGATGATCCGGGACGGCGATTCTCCGAACAGGGTCCGCACGACATCGAATCGATCGTTCGAGCCGGCCGGAACCGGCAGGTCGACACGTGCGCCGACCCCGCCGCTCTCGATGCTGCATTCGGCCAGGGCCACCGCGAGTCCACCCTCCGCACAGTCGTGGGCCGAACATAACATCCCGCGGAGGGACGCATCCACCACAAGACGCTGCAGCGCCGCCTCGCGGTCGAAATCGACGGGAGCGGGGCGTCCCCGCACCAGCCCGTGCACCCGCTTCAGGTACTCGCTGCCGCCGAGCCCTCCCGCCGGATCTCCGAGCAGGACGACGTCGAGCCCCGCGGCCGGGAAGATGCGGGTCAGCACCCGCGCGGCGTCCTCGAGGAGGCCCACCACCCCCAGCACCGGCGTGGGATAGATCGCCTGACCGTCCGTCTCGTTGTACAGGCTGACGTTGCCGCCGGTGATCGGGATGCCGAGGGCGCGGCACCCCTCGGCGATGCCGTCCACCGCCTGGGCGAACTGCCACATGATGTCGGGGCGTTCCGGGTTGCCGAAGTTCAGGCAGTTGGTCGCCCCGATCGGCGCCGCCCCGGCGCAGGCCACGTTGCGCGCCGCCTCCGCCACCGCGAGCCGGCCGCCCTCCCGCGGGTCCAGCCAGGCGTAGCGGCCGTTGCCGTCCACCGACACGGGCGAGGGCGCGGCCGGTCCCCTTGATGCGCACGACCGCGGCGCCGAGGCCCGGCAGCGCCACGGTATTGGTGCGCACCATGTGGTCGTACTGCCGATAGACCCAGCGCTTGCTCGCAATCGCCGGCGCCGCCAGCAGATCCAGCCAGGTCCGGGCCAGGTCGGCGGGAACCGGCAACGCGGGCTCGTCGAGCCGCTGCGCCTGGTCGAGATAGGCGGGGTACCGGGTCGGACGGTCGTACACCGGCGCACCGTCGGCCAGCTCCCGCGTCGGAATCTCGGCCACCACCCGACCGCGGTCGCGCACGCGCAGCAGGCCGTCGCCGGTGACCTCGCCGATGCGCACGGCGTGCAGGTCCCACTTGTCGAAGACCTGCTCCACCTCCGGTTCGCGTCCCTGCCGGACCACGAGCAGCATCCGCTCCTGCGACTCCGACAGCATGATCTCGTAGGGCGTCATGCCGGTCTCGCGCTGCGGCACCCGCGAGACGTCGATATCGATGCCGGTCCCGCCCCGGGCCGCCATCTCGCAGGTCGAGGAGGTGAGCCCCGCCGCGCCCATGTCCTGAATGCCCACCAGCGCGTCGGTCCGTATGACTTCGAGACAGGCTTCGAGCAGCAGCTTCTCCATGAACGGATCGCCCACCTGCACCGCGGGCCGGTTGTCGGCGGACCGGTCGTCGAACTCGGCCGAGGCCATCGTGGCGCCGTGGATGCCGTCGCGCCCGGTCCTCGCCCCCACGTAGTAGACGGGGTTGCCGGCACCCGAGGCCACCCCCTTGGCGAGCCGGTCGGTCTTCGCCACCCCCAGACAGAACACGTTGACCAACGGGTTGCCGGCGTATCCCGGTTCGAACGCGACCTCCCCGCCCACCGTCGGAATGCCGATGCTGTTGCCGTACCCGGCGATGCCCGCAACCACGCCGTCGACGAGGCGGACGGTATCCGCGGCGGGCCGGCCGTGCTCGTCCTCCAGCGCGCCGAACCGCAACGAGTCGAGCAGGGCGATGGGCCGCGCCCCCATCGTGAAGATGTCGCGAATGATGCCGCCGACGCCGGTCGCGGCGCCCTGATAGGGCTCGATGAACGAGGGATGGTTGTGCGACTCGATCTTGAACACCGCGGCCAGGCCGTCGCCGATGTCGACCGCGCCCGCGTTCTCGCCCGGCCCCTGCAGAACCCGCGGACCGTCCGTCGGGAAGCGGCGCAAGTGCCGGCGCGAGCTCTTGTAGCTGCAGTGCTCGGACCACATCACCGAGAAGATTCCCAGCTCGGTGATCGCCGGCTCGCGGCCGAGAATCTCGACCAGCCGCCGATACTCATCCGCGGTCAGCCCGTGCGCGTCGATCGTGGCCTGGTCGATCACGCGGCACCTGTCGCGGCCATCGCCGTCACCACCGATTCGAGCACCACCCGGCCGTCCTCGCTCCCGAGCGCCGACTCGCAGGCGCGCTCGGGATGCGGCATGATCCCGACGACGTTGCGGCGCCGGTTGCACACGCCGGCGATCTCGTTCAGCGACCCGTTGGGATTGCCGGCGTCGGTCACCGTTCCCGCCGCGCAGCAGTAGCGGAAGACGACCTGCCGGTTCGCTTCGAGCGCGGCGACCGTATCCGGCGCCGCGTGATAGTTGCCCTCACCGTGCGCGATCGGCAGCTTCAGCACCTGCCCGACCGACGCCCCGCAACTGAACGGGGTGTCGGTCTGCTCGACCCGGACGTGGACGTGCCGGCACAGGAACTTCAACCCCCGGTTCCGCAGCAGGGCGCCTTCGAGAAACCCGGCCTCGAGCAGCACCTGAAAGCCGTTGCAGATGCCGATGACCGGCCCGCCGGCCTCGGCGAACTCGCGAACGCGCTGCATCACCGGCGAGAACCGGGCGATCGCCCCGGTGCGCAGATAGTCCCCGTAGGAGAACCCGCCCGGCAGCACGACCACGTCGGCCCCCCGCAGGCGGGTCTCCTTGTGCCAGACGAACTCCGCCTGCTGCCCCAGTACGTGCCTGGTAGCGTGATACGCGTCGTGGTCGCAATTCGACCCGGGAAACTGGATGATGGCGAACTTCATGGGCGCATTCCCGCACCGCCCCGGCGCCTTGGCGCCGGCGGGAACCGTACGGCGCGTCCCGCCTCACGACGGCTCCGTGCCATGGTCGTCGACCTCCACGCGGTAGCTCTCGATCACCGGGTTGGCCAGCAGCCGGTCGGCGATTTCGCTCACGAGGGGACGCGCCGCCGCCGGCGTCTCCGCGTCGACGTCCAGCTCGAAGTACTTCCCCTGCCGCACGTCCCGCACCGACCCGTACCCCATCGACCCCAGCGCCGCAACGATGGTCCGGCCCTGCGGATCGAACACCGAGGGCTTCAGGGTGACGAACACTCTCGCTTTCACGCCGTCGGCCCCCCCGGCAGCCCGTGGCAGAAGGCCCCGCTGCATTCGACCGGCAATGCATCCTGCCTCACTGCGTTGCTCCTCGGTCCCATATGTCCACTACCTCGTCACGCCTTGGCAGGCCCGTCGCCGGTCTCGGTGCAACGCGGGGTTCCACCACGGGCTGCAAGGTCCAATGCCGCCGCGGAAGACCCCGATTCTACGCCGGCCAGCACGCGATCGACGATGGGACCGGCGTGACGCAACTGCCGTTCGAGGTCGAAGGCCCGATCCAGATCGTCGCGCGACAGCACCGCCGTCACCTCCGGGTCCTGCGCCAGGAGGGTCTTGAAGTCGAGCCGCTCGTCGTGCGACCGCATCGCCGCCCGCTGCACCCAGGCGTAGGCCTGCTCGCGGGACACGCCGCGCTGCGCGAGCTCCAGCAGCACGGTGCCCGAGAAGACGACGCCGCGCGACCTCTCCAGATTCTCGCGCATCCGCTCGGGATGCACCACCAGCCCCCGCACGATCCGGGCGAACCGCCGCAACATGTGGTCGAGCACGATGAAGCTGTCGGGAATGATGATCCGCTCCACCGAGGAATGCGAGATGTCGCGCTCGTGCCACAACGCCACGTTCTCGATCGCGGCCATCGCGTTGGCGCGCAGGACCCGCGCCAGGCCCGTCAACTGCTCGCATCCGATCGGGTTGCGCTTGTGGGGCATGGCCGACGACCCCTTCTGCCCCTTGGCGAACCCTTCCTCGACCTCGCCGATCTCCGTCTTCTGCAGGCCGCGCACCTCGAGGGCGAACTTCTCGATCGAGGCGCCGGCAATCGCGAGGGCGCCCAGCAGCTCGGCGTGACGGTCGCGCTGCACGACCTGCGACGCCACCGGGGCCGGGGTCAATCCCAGCGCATCGCACACCCGCCGCTCGATCTCGGGGTCGAGATGGGCGTAGGTGCCGACCGCCCCGGAGATCTTCCCGACGTTCACGACCTCCCGGGCTCGCTCCAGCCGCGTCCGGGCCCGCCGGAGCTCCGCGTGCCACAGGGCGAGCTTCAACCCGAAGGTCATCGGCTCGGCGTGCACGCCGTGCGTCCGTCCGATCATCGGGGTGTCCCGATGCTCGCGGGCCCGCTCGGCCACCGCCTCGATCGCCCCGTCGAGGTCGGCCAGTATCACCCCGCACGCCTCCCCCATCTGCAGCGCCAGCGCCGTATCGAGCACGTCGGACGACGTGAGCCCGAAATGCAGCCAGCGAGCCGACGGACCGACCTGCTCGGCCACCGCGGTCGTGAACGCGATGACGTCGTGCTGCGTGGTCTGCTCGATCTCGTCGATACGTTCGGCCCGCACGCCGGCGCACGCCGCGATATCCCTCGCCGCCGGCTCGGGAATGAGCCCGGTGGCGGCCATCGCTTCGGCCGCCGCGACCTCGACCCGCAGCCAGGTCTCGTACTTGCGCTGGTCGCGCCAGATGCGCCCCATCTCGGGATGGGTATAGCGTGGAATCATGACGTTGTGGACACCTGAAGCGGCAGGGCGATCTGGCGCCCCGGGGAGAGGTCGGAACCGAAGCGCGCCGGCCGGACATCGAGACGCACCGTCTCGGTCACGCGATCCTGGTGGGACACGACGACCCGGACATCGGACCGGCCGGACGCCTCCAGGGCATCCCGGCAGGTCAGCGCGGCGAGCTCCGGCAAATTGTTGACCCGGCTGAGGTGCGCCAGCACCAGGCATTCGACGGAGGCCCCGAGATCCTCGCGGATGAACCGGGCCAGCGCCTCGTTCGACAAATGCCCGCGTTCTCCGGCGATGCGCGCCTTGGTGGACGCCGCGTACGGGCCGACTTGCAACAGGTCGGTTGCATGATTCGACTCCATCACGA
>CASHTH010002665.1:0-20595 GCA_030341885.1 Geodia barretti | reverse complement strand
TAAAGTTTAATATGAGTCAAAGATATAGGGATGGTGTCATGTGGCTTTGTGCATCTTTGTTGTGTAATGACCCCTTGTTTCTTCCTTTTTGGTGCTTCAAGCCATCCCTATATCCCCCTTCATTTTGAAGAAATGATTTTTCCACTTGTTAAATTAATACTGAAAAGGAAAGTGTGCCCAACGAGGGGTAGCAAGTACTCTTAAACATTATGCAAAGAAATTTTCTGCCTACTAACAAATGTGGTCGCTGGGTATAACCTCTCTATTCTGTCTGTTCCAGGCACGAATTACATCCCATCTCTATGCCCACCCCTCCCTCTCTCTCTCTCTCTCTCTCTCTCTCTTCAGGTATATACATCACGGCTGGTGTGAGGGGACCAAGAACGGAGAGAGGCAGGTGTTTCCGGACAACTTTGTGCAGATGAGACCAGCCACAGAAGATTTTAGAGGAAGATAGGAGGGAGCCACAGAAGATTTTAGAGGGGAAGACATTTTCAGTTCTCAGTGACGGATCTAGGATTTTGAAGGGAGGGGGGGGCAGAACTTTTTGACTGTGCTCGTGGAAATCACAGTGAGGGGGATACAGGGTATATACAAGTTTCCAGTTCTGAAGTGTGTACGGCGAGTTCACCAAGAGGTTCAAGAAGTTGAAGGTCATTTGGTTTGAAGTCCAGAGCATCCAGGATGGGCTGAGTTTGAAGATGATGTCATAAATGCTGTGAACTATGTTTTGTAAAATTGTACACCAGTTTGTTGTGCATATTTATGAAGTTTGCTAAGACTATAAACTGTTAGTGCTGATTGATGCTTATTACATGTACAAGTGCACACAACAAGAATGTTGTTACCATGACACTCACACTACGCACGTACAAATTAGTATGTCTGGGGCAACCAGTGCTTCTGCCCCTGTATAGTATATACTTCTTTTACCCTCACAAAGGTATATTATAATATGCCTGATGATAATATCGTGTGCGTGTGTGTGTGTTTGGATGAGAAAGGGGGATTGAGTGTGAATGGCTTTTGTCCAGTTCCCACCACCATCGATCCCTACTGAAACTCCATTATCTCATTCTGTCTGTCCTTTAATAATATACCAGTCATCAGGGGAGCTTATAATCTCAGCCCGCAGTCTCAAGCACCTATAAGGACTTTGTGTATATATTATGACAGAGCTGGCGGACACATGTTGAGGAATACACTGGTCCTGGTGTACAATAGTGCCAGGAGGACAGAAGCAATCTCTGAGGCAGACTGCTGGACAAAAGAGGTGACCAGAAGGGATGTTCATGCCATCACATGTTTGAGGACAGGGAGATCCACATTCCCGAAAAACCTTCCCCCCATCGCACACTACACAAGCCGGGATAAAGCAAAGAGGTGGGTAGCTACAACTGGTCACCTTCACTGAAAGCACATTCTTCCAACTCGACATTGTATTCACACCTGCCAGGGTCGACAGGTGGCAATGCAGTGGGGTCGTATGCACATCTAGGACGTGGGTAGCTATAGAGAACGAAATAGACACAGACACAATCAGTAACAATTTTTTTCCCTTTACTGCAAATTATAGATACAATGGAACCTCTCAAATCAAGAAATCAATGCGACAGACCTTATTTTTTTGCATATGCAAAAACTGTTCTTCACTACATAATGATAGTGAGACTTATTAGAGAGGTGTCCTAATTCCAAGGGTGTCCTTAACTAATTAAATACTGATTATTGACACGCCTCACATCTGTAGTCATAGTAACCTTATGCACCATACTTCATATTTACCATGTGTCAACATGCCTTTGTTCAATCATAGCAATTGTACTGTCTTTATGTGTGTTCTATGATTTTGCTCCCTATGTGGTGACACACGTACGTACAAGCACGTACGTGCACGTGTGGATGCGTTAAAAAGCACGTGATCTGATCTGAACGCTGCGCGCGCGCGTGCGTATAATAGGGCGGTGCCGCGGGGGACTACAAGGATATAATATACAACAGCAGATGGCGGAAGGTAGGCCATTACAGAGGGTGAATGTGCTGTATAATGTTTTGCTTGCGCAGCCCCAGCGGTCGACGAGACGTTGAAATCAGACGACGTGGCGGGAATTTTGGACGAGCTTGTCGAGGCGCAGAATCACTCCTACGTGTTGGGGCTCAAGCTACTGCCGTCACACAAGGTGGAGGCGATTCACCGCCAATACCAGGATCCGGAAGAGCGCTTGCTGCACATTCTTCTTGCCTTCACGAAGCAAATACAGCCAAGACCGACGTGGAGTGTCATTTTAGAGGCCTTGAAAGCGCCTGCGGTGAATCTACCAAGTCTAGCTAGAAGAGTGGAAGCAGATCATTTCCCTGACCCTACGTCGACGCGTGATGTGGTGCCTAAGACTACTACTGGTATGTTACCATCAGCTCGATTCATATTTTTTACGTTACCAGCAATCTGCCTAGTTTAGCGGTCACGGTGTTATTTCTGTACTTAGCTTGTTGTGCGCCATGTAAACATGTAAACCAGCTTGTTTACGTGTTATTCTTCGTCGCGCATGCGGACAGAACGGCGGTTACCATAGCTACGTGTATCTCTATCTGAAGCGCACTCAGTATTTCTCGAAGGAAGACGGTGGATACGCCAGCTCTTCGCTACACCACTCTGTGTTGGAGAAGGTTTGACATGAAAAACGTTGTGATGGATGTCTGCCTGCCCTTCTGATGGTGTATCCAACAAGGAACGGCCCGACCTCTACGCCTGTCCTTTGCCTAGCGGAGCCATCTTCCAGAGACTGACTTTTTCTGTTTTTAGTGAATGTGGTTATTGACACTCATTTGAATGTATGTTGGTGGATACCAAAGCACCTTTGAGTCCACTGCACGTGAGAAGCTGCGTGAGAAAAGCCACAACTGGCGGGGCGTTTGCTTGGTTGTATAGAGAGGCTTTGGCCGAACCATTCTTGTGTCTGTAGGCTTGAAGGTTCCACTACTGATGTGCAGGTAGCGTACTAACTGAAACACTGCGTTGTCTGCCAAATAAGTGAGAGTTTCGGTTGTGCCGGATGGACGCATCAGCGTGCATGAGCGGTGACTGTAGTACGAGCCAGCTAGGTATAACCTTTAGAGTAGCGGGGAAAACTCTGTAGCGGTGCAAAAGGTAGGCCTATTGCCACAGAAACCCCTAAGACTTTTAGATGACAGTAAGTGGCGTGAGACACAGAAACGTGTCTTCCCGGTTCCTCGGGGCCAGTTTCCTTCATCCAAATTTTACCGATTTTCAACTGCATTTGGCCGCTTAACTTTGTATATAACCAACATATTTTTTTGGGTTCATCTGAAACTTTAGACTCTCTTCTACAGTTCTAGACGTTCGGACATCTCAACGACCAACCGCGGTGGCATCAAAATAGAGTAAGCATGGCCGCTCAAAAAAGGTTTAGACCCACACGGATTTTTAAATTTCATTCAAAATGTACACGGTTCAATGGGGAACGCATGCGGTGCGGGAGATTGTAGTTGGCCGAAAGACTAGCTGCTCCACGGTGAATATTTTGTGCTTGGGCAGTGGAGGAGTGGTCGTTCTTGATTTCTAGACGTTCGGACCTCTCCGGAGTTGGTAGACCATCAAGCAACGCTGCAAGAAAGTTTGTGTTCCCATTGAACTCCACACATTTCACCCGCGCGGATTTTTTTACATTCCAGAGGCATGTTTTCTTGTAATGTCCGCGAATTCCTGGTAACGGCTAGAAATGTCTTTACCATCTCAGAAAATTATTTTGAGGCCACCGCGGTTGGTGATGATGAAGTCAAGTCAGAGCCAACCTCTCAACAGAACCTCCTCTGTTCAGTCTCAGGTGAGTAAATGTTCCGAACAGCATTGGAAAATGAAGGTTTTCTACACCCTGTCAACGGTTTTCATTGTATTTGCAAAGTCGTATCTTTGGTTGGTTCTTTCTTTTGTGTTTTTGAAAAACACGCTGTTGTGTGAGCTCCGTCTAATGGAAGTTCAAGCAATTGGCACCCTTTAAAAAGCACTGCAAGAGGGTGAAATGATAATTATGGGTCATCCGATTTTTGATGATGGTCACTGTCCATGAATACTTTTTTGCGAAAGGTGCACTGTGCAAGTTATGTAAACAAAATACACTTAATAAAACACAGTATAGTTTGGTTTTATTGTTACAATAGATAGTGGTCATGGTGGTGTGATTAAGATTCCATCATCGAGTGAAGAAGTCAACAAGATAATCACGGATTTGGAGAAAATCTTTGACAATCTCAAGAACACCATCAGAAAAAGTCTCGAGGATCGCGGGGTTCAAGTAAAGAGAGCTGCAGATGTTCTGACATCACTGTCTGCTGATGAAGACGACAATACCAGAATGTTCGCTGAGAGCCATGTCAGTGTTCTCTTCAAAGCTGCCGACATCCCTGAGCTGTTTGGAACTATGAACTTCCACTGGAACTACCTCAGTCCCCCTCCCCTTGACCACCTGGTGAAAAAGTTTGATCTCGACGAAGTTAAACCTCAGATGAAGGCCTACAAGTTTCATCTACAGCAGTTCAGAATGAAGACGCCATTGAGTATGTTCTGCCGGACACAGAAGAGAAAGAGATTAAGACCAACAGGAGAATTCCGAGAGATGGTCGCTGACTTTGAGTGGCCAGAGAACGTGACACTGGAAGTTGTGGAGCAGTTTCGACAGGAGTACGCCTCTCACTACAACCTGCGAGAGTGCGCCATGATGATTGCCCAAGTTCGCCCAGGCTCCTTCATCATCACCTGGTTCATTCCTGAATCAGTCGTTGAGATGTTGAAGAAAGAAGTGCCCAGAGCAATTCTGAAGAAATATTCAGCCACTAAGCTGGAGATTGCTGGAGCTTGTGTCTATCGTTCACGTAAACCTCAGGAGGTGAGTGTCTGTGACCAGTAGTGTCTGATGATAACAGTTGCACTGTAACAGAAGGTGCCTGTCACTCCATCCACCATCAGTGGTCCAGCCAGTGCAGCATCAGTCCCAGCCACTGGACCAGCTCTTCCAGGGTATATATTACTGATCTATTAAAGACTACAAAGTGTTTACTCTATAATTATTATTTCAGAGCTAGACCATTTGCCCAGCAACCCAAGCTAGTGTCAGTGGAAGATTATCTGTTTGTCGAGCAGCCATCTGATGACTTCTTCTGTCCAGTGACATTTGGTCTTCTGCTCCATCCTTACCTCACATCATGTTGTGGTAATCATCTCTCAGAGGAAGCTGCTAGCAGGATACAGCGGGAGGGAGGGGCATGCCCGCTGTGTAAGAAGAAGGATTGGAGCACAATGTTTAACAAGCACTTCCAGCGCCAAGTCAACTCGCTGTGTATGTTCTGTTGCCACGAGGACAGAGGGTGTGGCTGGCAGGGAGAGCTGGCTGCCTTTCACCCTCACGTGAATTCTTGTCCAATGAGAGATTGTCCTCCCATGACTGAGCTAGTTAAACTGCCAGTGTAAGTCAGTGACAGGCTCGGTCGGAGGTTGGGATTATGTACTAATTCCCTACAGATACAGAGAGACTGGAGCCAGTACTATTTCGTTTGGAGCCAGCTCTCCTCGGTCCATTGCTTCTGGAACTGACATGGTATGTAAATTCTACATTGTACCAGCCTAGTTCATTCCTAGGTCGTAGGTTTTAGTTGAGTACAGTGCCCATGCAGTGAAGATTCGTTTGCATGCATGGCTTTTATCCATATCTCTCTGCATTATTTCTGCCACCATCCCTTCTGCCTAGGGTAATGAAAAGCACTGAAGTGCAAACCCTCGGCGCATTGTGACGCGCACGCGTAAGTAAACGCATGCGCCGTACCACTAATTGATGGGCTGGGTTTAGCTTTAGCTGTTACTCGTGGTCTCTTGCCAGCTCGCGCATAGTCTGACGCGGGCTAACTACACTACTAGATAGCATGCGAGAGGCGATACACGCCCTGTGTTGCATCTTCTGGTGCCTCCGAAGTACGCAGAGCACGTGGATCGATCCGACTGTGGTAAGCCATCCCGTCCGTTGTATATTTGCATATTGGCTTTTTCGCGCTCTAGCTTTGCAACGGAGCAATTTCAGAGAAAACTGTTCGACCTTCATTGCCCGTTAAGTAGGTCGTATCCTTTGTGAGACGAAAAAACACCCGAGAAGTGAGATTGAGAGTAACAGACGCACAGACACACAAACCCAACTACCGTAACCCTTGCTGCGCATGCGCGCCGATGGTTAACAATATGTACTAGCCATGTGCCGACATTAACTGGGTGAAGATTGCTCCTCTCCCTTTCTTTTTATACCATCCCTATATGCCTCTTTTTTAAATTAGATTTACTTTTCTCCACTCATTTTTACTGCTGCATATATCTCTGTGAAAGGGGGCGAGCCCCCTATAATTATAAATTAATAATAGAGAAAAATGACTGTTGTCGTCATGGAATACACATGCGTACCAATTCAAGTTTCATCTCCATGTGTGCTGCCGTTAGCAAGTTTGAGGAGTGAAGAAGTAAATGCCTGAGGCTGTTTGTTGTTGTTCTATGGTGTTGTCATGGAAGAGATGTCATACACATTCGTACCAAGTTTCATCGCCATGAGTGCTACCGTTAGCAAAATTGAGGAATGAAGAGTGCCTGGAGCTTGTTCAAACAATATGTGGTTGTCAGGGAAACATGAAGTTGTCATGGAAATGATGTAACATACGTGCGTACACAGCATATTGCTTGAAAAGGCCTCAAAGCAATTTTCCTTAAAACTACTTCTTCACTCCTGAAACTTGCTAACTGTAGCACGGATGGAGCTGAGGTGAACTTGGTGCGCATGTGTATTACATCGTTTCCATGGCGACCACAACAACAAATAGCCTCAGGCATTTAAAAAAAAATTACTTCTTCACTCCTCAAACTTGTTAACTGTAGCACGCATGGAGGCATGCATATTACATCATTTCCATGACAACTACATCTTTCCATGACGACCACATACTGTTTGAACAACATCAAATAGCTTCAGGCACTCTTCACTCCTCAAACTCGCTAATGGTAGTACTCATGCAGATGAAACTTGGTACGACCTCGAATGTGCATGATAATTATCATTCCATGACAACCACATAATTATTACTTGAACAATGAAAAGCACTGAAGTGCAAACCCTCGGCGAACTGCGCATGAGCGGTATCGCTAATGGCTGGGCTGGGCTATTGGCGTTTACCCGCGGTCTCCCGCTAGTAGCTCGCGGAGAATCTGACACGGGCTAGCTACGGTAGTAGATAGCATGCGGCAGTCGATACACGCCCTTCACTGTGGCTTCTTAATGTGCCTCCAAGGTACACAGCAAGCGGATCAGGTAGAGGTGGAGCCAGCATACCGCGTTGATCGTGTCTATACGCATGCGCACCGCTTAATGATGGGTTGGACCACGGAACTCGGTCCGCGACCGTGCCAGTTTGTCGCTCTCGAACGCAGTCGTTTCAGGAAAATCGCCTAATAATTTTTCAGGCCCGCGTAGTTCTGAAGCCGTTGGTATCGCTCATTAGCCACCTCGTGGCCTGTAGTGCCAGAATAAGCGTCGACACACAGACAGACAGACAGACAAACCAACTACCGTAACCCTCGCTGCGCATGCGCGCCGAGGGTTAACAACAAAATAACCTCAGACATTTATTTCTTCACTCCTCAAATGAAAAGCACTAAAGTGCAAACCCTCGGCGAACTGCGCATGCGCGGTAGCACTAATTGATGGGCTGGGCTTTTTGTATCTTTACTCGTGGTATCCCGCTAGAGAGTCTGACACGGGCTAGGTATAGTAGTAGATAGCATGCGGGTGTCGATACACGCCCTTCGTTATGACTTCGTGTGCCTGCAAGATACACAGAGCGAGCGGACGCGGTCGAGGTAAGCCTGTGCTAATTTGCAATTGAACTTTAGAACACAGTTGTTATACGAAAATCGCCTTTTTAAAAATGAAGCCAGTGTAGCGACAAACCCGTTGGTATCGCTATTTTGTTATCTCGTTGCGCGTAGTCGCAGAAAACGTGGTAACAGATAGACTGACAGACAGACTGACTGACTGACTGACACACTTACGGGACAACTACTGTAACCCTCGCTGCGCATGCACGCCGAGGGTTAACTAGCTAATGGCAGCACACATGGAGATGAAACTTAGTATGCATACATGTGTATGCACTGGCAGGATATGGGTGCTTGCTGGCTTCATTGCCGCGGCACCATCCACTATGCCATTTTTTTAATTCGGGCCTTGACCAGCAGGAGTGGGGAGGGGCCTAGGCTCCGAACCACGAATGTCAGCACATACCAGTGGCGAAGCCTTGTGGGGACGAATCTCATTAACCCTCGGCGCGCATGCGCAGCGAGGGTTACTCTGTCTGTTACTCTACATCTCACTTCTCGGGTGTTTGTTCGTCTCGCAAAGGACTTAACGGGCAATGAAGGTCAGAAGTTACGTGCGGTTTTCTCTGAAAATGCTCCGTTGCAAAGTTAGAGCGCATCCCGCATTGTACGGCTAATACCGGTAGACGGTCTAGTTTAATTTAATTTAATTGTTCTTTGGTGTCAACTTTTCCTTGCCGTTTACTAGTCATTTTTCCTCAGTTTCTTTTATCGCTGCGGAAAATGCGCATGCGCTTATATTTAGCACAGGCTTCGATTATACCTCAACCGGGTCGGTCCGCTTGCTCTGTGTATCTTGAAGGCACAAGAAGTCACAATGAATGGCATGTATCGACTCTCTATTACTGTAGCTAGCCCGTGTCAGACTCTCTGCGAGCTACTAGAGGGGGAGACCGCGAGTAAACGCACACTAATAGCCCAGCCCATCAATTAGTGGTACCGCGCATGTGCAGTTTGCCGAGGGTTTGCACTTTCATTACCCTAGTTGGGTTTGTCTGTCTGTCTGTCTGTGTGTCTGTTACTCTCAATCTCACTTCTCGAATGTCTGTTCGTCTCACAAAGGATACGACCTACTTAACGGGCAATGAAGGTCAGAAATTTCAAACGGTTTTCTCTGAAACTGCTCCGTTGCAAAGCTAGAGCGCGAAAAAGCCAATATGCAAATACACAACGGACGGGATGGCTTACCACAGTCGGATCGATCCGCGTACTCTGTGTACTTCGGAGGCACCAGAAGATGCAATGCAGGGCGTGTATCGCCTCTCGCATGCTATCTAGTAGTGTAGTTAGCCCGCGTCAGACTCTGCGCGAGCTGGCAAGAGACCACAAGTAACAGCTAAAACTAAACCCAGCCCACCAATTAGTGGTACGACGCATGCGTTTACTTACGCGTGCGTGTCACAGTGCGCCGACTTCAGTGCTTTTCATTAACCCTCGGCGCTCATGCGCAGCAAGGGTTACTGTAGTTGGGTCTGTCTGTCTGTCTGTCCTTCTGTGTGTCTGTTACTCGTCATCTCACTTCTCGAGTGTTCGTTCGTCTCACAAAGGATACCACCTACTGAATGGGCAATGAAGGTCTGTAAAGATGCACTGAATATCCCTAGTGTTGCAAAAACCGACAGTATATACAGATCACTGACTTCATGTTCATTGATGTTGGGAAAACTCCACCGGATTGGCTTTTGGTGGCATATTATGGCTAACAATAATATACTGTGACTTCAGACAAAGGCATGGGGGTCCTTGTTTGTGTACCACAAACAGTATTAGCAGAATAAAGAAGCAGTTTTCTCTCTAAATTCTCTGGAGCAAACAAGGTGTTTCAGCTTTGAACAGAATTGAACTTGGAAGTTGGTTCAGAATGGAAGTGAGGTCAAAATGGAAGTTGGAAATACTAGGAACAACATTCTGAAACCTTGTCCCAACAGGTAGATCTCAGGACCAACACAGCACTATCTAACTTATGGAACATTGAGCTACAAGTGTACATTAAGTTTTCTTCGTGTAGCCTTTGGGATGGCGACCAAAAAGATGGATGAAACTTATAACCCATGAATCATGGCGAGGTGAACTGAGTAATGACAGCTTTCATGACGCCGCAACACTATCTCAGCTATCCCGCCAGCTAGAACTTTAGCTTGCTAGCCTAGCTAGCTAGCTAGATTACAGTGAGGGTTAGAACAGGAATGGAAGTCTCTACAACGGAAGTTTTGAAGTTTCTACGATGGTATTTGTGGCCCTAAAAAGCCACCGTAGTTTGCACTTCAGTGCTTTTATTACCCTCGGCGCGCATGCGCAGCGAGGGTACTGTAGTTGGGTTTGTCTGTCTGTCTGTGTGTCTGTCACTCTCAATCTCACTTCTCGAATGTCTGTTCGTCTCACAAACGATATGACCTACCTAACGGGTCAGAAAGTTTGAACAGTTTTCTCTGAAAATGCTCCGTTGCAGAGCTAGAGTGCTTCCGCCATTGCACGGCTAATGCTAGTCGGCCATTTTTATTGCTGCGGAAAATGCGCATGCGCTTATATTTTGAACAGGCTCGGGTCCGCTTGCTCTGTGTATCTTGAAGGCATGAGAAGTCACAACGAAGGGCGTGTATCGACTCCCACATGCTATCTACTACTGTAGCTAGCCCGTGTCAGACGCTACTAGCGGGAGACCACGAGTATACTCCATACTAATAGCAGCCCAGCCAATCAATTAGCGGTACCACGCATGCCCAGTTCGTCGAGGGTTTGCACTTTAGTGTGTCTGTCTGTGTGTCTGTTACTCTCAATCTCACTTCTCGAGTGTTCGTTCGTCTCAAAAAGGATACCACCTACTGAATGGGCAATGAAGGTAAGAAATTTCGAACGGTTTTCTCTGAAAACGCTCCGTTGCAAAGCTAGAGTGCGAAAAAGCCAATATGCAAATACACATCGGCTTACAACGGCGTGATCGACCCGCGTGCTCTGCGTACCTCGGAGGCACCAGAAGATGTAACGCAGGGCGTGTATCGCCTCTCGCATGCTATATAGCAGTGTAGTTAGCCCGCGTCAGACTCTGCGCGAGCTGGCAAGAGACCACGAGTAACAGCTAAAACTAAACCCAGCCCATCAATTAGTGGTACAGCGTATGCGTTTACTTACGCGTGCGCGTCACAGTGCGCCGAGGGTTTGCACGTCAGTGCTTTTCAGAACCAAAAGCGCTGCACTCCAGGTAGCCTGAGCAATGCCTTGTGGTGATGAATCTCATGGCAGCCTTTATAAACTCGTGATGCGGAGGGAGAAGTTGTGGTATGCTCTGCTGATGAGGGCCAACAAGCCCGAAACAGCTGTCCAGAGCTCCACATCTTTTTTCTCTTTACATCACATGGTATTTTCTACAAGCGTATTACATCATTTCCATGTTCTATAGGGGACTTGCGTAGTAGTAAATTACAACAAGTGGAGACAAGTAAATTAAAAATCCTGTGAATTTAAAAAAGAGGCATTACATAGGGATGAAACGGAGACAAAATATGGACGGGAATGGGATACATGAAACATTGTTAATGAACAGATTTGACCACGCTGACACCCCGACCCCATCACACAATCCCTATATTGTTGTCTAGGTGAAGTATGAAACAATACTCAGCACTTTATACAAAAAAGTCATGCTACTGAGTAACCAACACCGTTATGGAGTTCGTGGAGTTTAATTAAAGAGACTGTGGCAGTATATGAAGTAGAAATGTTATGTGAAAGAATGTTTGCTTTTAGTAACCTTTAACCCTTGTATAATGCCACATTTCCAATAAAAGTAGCACACCAGGCAACAATAGGGATTGTGTGATGGGGTTGGGGGTGTCAGCGTGCTCAAATCTATTGATTAACCATGCTTCATGTATCCCATCCCTACCTTGTCTCCCCTTTCTTTTTATACCATCCTTGTAATAATGAAAAGCACTAAAGTGCAAAACCCTTGGCGGCGTGGAACCACGTATGTGGTTTGGGCTATGTGTCACATGCGTGGTTCCACGCCGCCGAATACTGTTGTGTCACACTGCAGGCGTCTATCGCGCTCTCCATCGGTCAGCCCCCTCTGCTTACAACACTCGGAATGGAGTCGAGTGCTGATTGCCAGCTCAAATTTGTATTTGCACCAGAAACGACAAGAAATATCCTCGAGCGCTGCCCTCAAACCACCGCTCAACGGTGCCATTTACGGCGAAAAACACGTGATCATTGTGCGCAACCCGCCAGTGTAACACACGCATGTGTTTAATTCTCGCTTCCTAGAAGTAAGCGAATACTAATTAGCACATTGGCTTGTTAACTTGCTTTTCACGCCATAACTTTTGAACGCCGTAGTTATATAATAATCGTCTTTTTAAAAATGAACCCAGTGTAGCGATGAACCTGTTGGTATCGCTCTTTCGTTGTCTCGTTGCGCGTGGTTGCAGAGAACGTGGCGACCAAGTACAGTAACCCTCGCAGCGCATGCGCGCCGAGGGTTAATTATGCCTCTTATTTAAATTCGCGAGAGTGACAGAGCCTAAATGCTAATAAGCAATGGCATCCCATGGCTATAGGTCACATGCATGTACAATTCTTAACTGTTGTGATTTCGATAGAGCATGAGCATAGTGAATCATTTTTTGAGTTATCGCCCAATTATAATATAATATATTTTGCAGAAAAGAATGATGGATTTGAGAGTAGATGATTTGTACGAGGTTCAAGAAGCGATCTGGGACACCAGGCCCAAGTGGAAGAACATTGGCTTGGGACTCCTGATTAGTCCGCCTGATATTGAAGTTATCAATGAAAACAACGGTAATATTGACGATAAATTTCACAGTATGATTCTCAAATGGCTTGAAAATGGCAAGAACTGTACGTGGGCCGCGTTGTGCAAAGCCTTATCGGCTCGGTCTGTCGGACATGCTAACCTGGCCGCAAGAATAATGACATCACCAGCAACATTACAACATGAGCCATTGAGCAATCCCGAAGAATCCAAAGTAGCATTCTCCAAAGAGCTCAGTTTACAAAACGGTATCTGGCTAAGAGGGTACCAGGAGGAACTGGCTGGTCCAGGTCTCCAGGGAGAGAATTACATATTTGTAGCTCCAACCGGGACAGGGAAAACTCTAGTTGCAGGCTACATCATCATGCACCACTTGAACAAGATGCTGAAAGAAGGTAGAAGGAGAAAAGTTGCATTTGTGACTCCAACACGACAACTAACATTCCAACAGAAGACAAAGCTTCAAGAATACATCCCTGGCATGAGATTAGTTGAAATTACAGGGGCAAGTTGTCGACCAATGCATCCACTAGTTCAGGGAGATGAAGTTGATGTGATTGTGTGCACGGCTGGAAAGCTACGGAGAGAACTCAAAACAGAAGCCGTCGAAATTACCGATTTTTCCCTCATTGTTGCTGACGAATGCCATCACGCTGGCCGCCCCTCCAATTACAGTGACATCATGGAATTTTACATCAGGTCAAAGCTTGCAAAGCCAGCATCTACCTTACCACCACACTTTGGTGGAACACCACTTCCTCAAATTGTAGGCTTGACTGCTTCTCCTGGGGCAGGGAGAGGGAAATCTAACATTGTCACCGTCGTAGAACACCAACTCTCCCTATGTGCAAGTATGGATGCCACATCTGGTATTGTTACCGTTCAGAGAAATGCTGCTGAGCTTGAAAAATATCGAAATGCTCCAAGGAAATATCTTGAAGTCGGCGATGAGCGAAATCCAAATGATCCGTTCATTCTGTATGTTAACTCCGCTATGGAAACACTCGAGCATTACATAGGAAACAATCCTTGCCTTGCACGGGGCTCATCAGGATATGACACATGGCTACAAAACGAGAAAGAAGCAGCAGAGAACAGGGAGGAAGATGAAAGGAAAAGGATTTCAGTTCTCGATAGACTGAGTGTCTACTCCCAATGCCTCATGACCTACAGTGATTTCCGACATGAAGATGCAGTGTCAGTGCTTGAAGAAGTCGAGGAATTCAGAGATCAGACCGGTTTTGAACATTTCCTCTTTGGCGTTCACATGGACTTGATGGAAAAACTGTCTAGTTTACCCAAGATCCCAAACCCATTACTGGAGCACATGGAAACCATTCTCCGTGATCAGTTTGCTAGGTGTCCTCAATCAAAAGGAATCTTCTTTGTTCAATCAATCAAACACACGAGATACGTCACAAATTGGATCAAAAGCTCTCCCACTCTCTCCCCACCATCAAAGCTACTCATATCACTGGCTACAACCGTGCAGAGGAATGGAAAAATCTGAGCAGCTTTCGAGTTCTAGAGGGGTTCCGCCAAGGCATATACAATCTCTGGCTTCTACCTCAGTTCTGGAGGAAGGATAGACGTTCCAGAGTGCAACTTTGTCGTCCGCTACCAGAATGTGTCCAACGAGATTGCTCAGGTTCAGGCAAAGGGAAGGGCAAGGGCACAGGATAGCAGAATGTACACCGTAGTCTCCACCAACTCAAACAAGGACTACTGGTACCTTGTCGCGGAAGAAAAGCAGCGTCTGGTTGAAGCTTCTCTCACCATGCTGAAAGATCAGCCGTTAACAGATGTTATTCCTTCAAAGCAGAAGTCTTTCATTCAAGAGAGAGACGTAAGGCACTGCAACTGCATTCTATCTACTTCAGGAGCAAGTGGCCAGACACAGACCGACAAGTCGAAGTTCGCTGCATAGAATGCAACGTCCTCGCCTGCAGAGGTTCTGATGTGTTTGCCTACACTCTCAGTGGTGATGAAAACCCTCACCATGTGGTGCCTAGTAAAGCCTTCAGCAACATGTATGACAAGAAGGAGCACAACAAGCCAGACGTCTCATATGATTTCGTTAAACCAGTACAGATATACGGTCGCTTGCCCCAAAACTGGCAGGAGCCCAATGGGGGTAATCGCAGTGTGGGGGGATACAGGGTACAAGTTTCCAGTTCTGAAGTGCGAGAGCTTCTTCTCTTCAAGTACGGCGAGTCCACTAAGAGATTCAAGCAGTGGAAGGACATTTGGTTTGAAGTCCAGAGTATCCAGGATTGGGCTGAGTTTGAAGATGATGTCACTCAGGATCCCTAAAAAACACATCTGTGTGCCATACATCCCTTTTGTCATTCAGCATTATGTACCAAGTATTATACAAGAGAAAATGGCACGTCGGCAGCTGACGCGCATAGATTTTATTGCCGAGCGCGTTAGCGTGAAGCAACTACTCCTGGTTGTATTCTCGCGATATGCGTACGTACGTATATACGTCTTTAGTCACGCTTGGGAATGTCAATTAGTCACCAAAAGGAAGTGTAACTTCCGTCATTGGTAGGAAGTCTAGCTTCCGTCGTGCGCACAGATTCTTAGGAAGTCTGGCATCGCGCGCACGCAGTCAGTAGAGCGCGCGCACGAGCGGCCTCAGTCGGACTGTTTACGCATTCTGGCAGGCGCGAGGCAAAATATGCGCGTGCGCATTCCTAGTAATTGGCGAGCGGGAGCGAGCCAACCTAGTCGTTCGAGCGGAATTTTCTATAATTGGCGAGCGGGAGCGAGCCAACCTAGTCGTTCGTTCGAGCGGAATTTTCTGTGTATTTATTCAACATTTTCATAATGCTGCCTGAATCGAGCGGAATCAGGGGAAACGCAACGCCTCCGAAGATATCGAGTATTGCTGCACAGTCCAGCGAGAGATTTTTCTACATTGCCACTTGTTCCCTATTCCTGCAAGACCAATCAGATTGCCGGATTATGCCTCATTCGCGCTGTCGACTGACTGTTTTTGACTCGACTCGAATTGTCTACTGCGCTCGGGTCGTTTCGGCCTACTTGGTCCTGTGCAATGTATCTCACTGTTTTGTGCACACACAAGAGTGACTCATACGATTAGACCCCAATTGTAAGCGCGCTTCCGCTCGCCAAAAATGCCATGCATTCGCCTACTAGTTATATATATATATATATATATGCGTTCGTACGTCGTGTAAGTGCGCATGCGCGGCTTTGTACGCGCTTCTTTTTATCCGAAATTATTTCCACATTTTCACACACGGTGCCTCGCGATAATGTGCCTATCGATCTAGCCGGCGAGAGAACTCTCCTCCATTCGACGGCATGCGCTGCAATCTTCTGTGACTGACCGAGGCTGTACCTCTTCCCAATCTTCATGGTTCCAAGGTGCAACTTGTTAGGATTGCTCGTGCACATACTGCTGCATGCCTCTGCCTGGTGGACCACGACTGACGCGTAAGGTAAGTACCGTTCTGCTCACCTGCTCACCGTTCTGCCAATGTACAATACGCATGTAACGGCGACAGGTATATACATCTGTCTTGCTTCGCGAAAGGAAAGCTGTGCGCTGACGGCACGTTATGCAGCCCGAACATCGCGGGTAAATCCCAAGTTGGGTCGCTCCCGCTCGCCAACAATGTTCAACATTTCCACTAGTATATACGTCCGTGGTCCGTCCGTCGTGTAGGTGCGCATGCGCGGCTTTGTACGCGCTTCTTTTTATCCGAAAATATTTCCAACATTTTCACACGCGGTGCCTCGCCAGCTATAGCTCTCCTCCATTCGACGGCATGCGCTGCAACCTTCGGTGACTGACCGAGGCTGTACCTCTTCCCAATCTTAATGGTTCCAAGCTGCTAGGATTGCTCGTGCACTACTGCTGCATGCCAGCTGCAGCTAACACACGCCGCGTTGTAGGGCAGCCCGATCGATCGCTGCCTAGCCGACTGCCATGCCAGCTGCCTGGTGGACTACGACAGACGACCTGAAAGCGTAAGGTAAGGACCGTTCTGCTCACCTGCTCACCGTTCTGGAAATATACAGTACGCATCGAAAGGAAAGCTGTGACGGCACGTTATGCAGCCCAGACATCGCGGACAAATCCCAAGTTGGGTCGCTCCCGCGCGCCAACCATGTTCGACATTTCCACTAGTATTATACGCATGCGCAATGTGCTTACTATGGCAAATTTATTGCCGAGCGCGTTAGCGTGAGGCAACTACTCCGGGTTGTATTCTCGCGATATGCGTACGTACGTACGTCGTCAATTAGTCACGCTTGGTAATGTAAATTAGTCACAAAGCGGAAGTGTAACTTCCGTAATTCGTAGGAAGTCTAGCTTCCGCCATGCGCGCAGATTCGTGGCTTCGCGCGCAGTCGGTATAATTATATAGCGCGTGCACGAGCGGCCTCAGTCGGACTGTTTACGCATTGGCTGGCAGGCGAGAGGCAAAATATGCGCGTGCGCATAATTCCTAGTATACACTTACTAGGGAAAAATCATCCAAAGTCGGTGCTGTTACAAACTGAAAAGCACTAAAGTGCAAACCCTCGGCTCACAGAGAGTCTTACACGGGCTAGCTACAGTAGTAGATAGCACGCGAGAGTGAAAGGTTAATAACTAATCTGAGAATAACAGTTTCCATAGTTATTATCTTATTTTCTTGTATTCCTTTTCGCCTGCAGAGAAAAAGATTGAGAGTAAACTTTACCCTCCTTTACCCACGTATTGATTATAGCTAAATAAGCCCTCAATTAGCTCTTAATTAGCTCTTAATAAGGGAGAAAACCCCAGTATTGAGGTAAACACGGCTCGGGGGTGTCTAGGGCAAAGACTGAGTTGAATCCATGTTATAAGAAACGTACAGGTGTCAGAGTTGGCGGACACTGGTGCGGAGGAATACACTGGTCCTGGTGTAGAATAGTGCCAGGAGGACAGAAGCAACCTCTGAGGCAGACTGCTGGACAAAAGAGGTGACCAGAAGGGATGTCCATGCCATCACATGTTTGAGGACAGGGAGATCCACATTCTTGAAAAACCTTCCCCCCGTCGCACACTACACAAGAATAACAAAACCGGGATAAAGCAAAGAGGTGGGTAGCTAGCTACAACTGGTCACCTTCACTGAAAGCACATTCTTCCAACTCAACATTGTATTCACACCTGCCAGGGTCAACAGGTGGCAATTCAGTGGGGTCGTATGCACATCTAGGACGTGGGTAGTATTGGGATAACTCGTACTCATAGGTTGTGCCACAATTCCAGCTTATTCTGCATGAGGCAGAGAGCCAGGTACGACACTCTGAAAAAATTGGAGCTAGTGACTGAAAATAATAATGGATAAAGTGTTAGCTTACGAGACCACTTGCACTGGCCGTCCTGGTAAATGCATTCTCCGGGTGGTGAGGGACGGGGAACTCGGGGTACCGGGTTGAGACTTAGAGGAGCTGGTGGCGCACACGGCGGAAGAGCCGAGGTGAGAAATATAGCATAGTCGGCTAGACTCCCACACGTGTACTCCCCGCCGCAGTGACCTTGAAAAAGAACGCAGGGATTGCGGAAGGCGCATCCACCGTCTTCTGGAATACAGACGTCAGAAGACGACGGAAACCCCGGAGGACAACTCTGACGGGGCGTCACTGGATCAGCAAAGAAATGGTCAATCGTACTGCACTCGTGACCGAAATAGCGGCAACTCTGTACGCAAGAAGGTTGAGTCTGAGAGAAACTGCATCTGCCGTTAACCATTGCGCATTTCCCTGGAAAAACCGCTTGAGCGACGACAAGTTGTTGCTGCTGTTGTTGTTGTTGTTGTTGCAGCGGGCAGCGAAATTGGGCATATTCCTCGTGGGTCGTGCATCTTGGAGTGGGCTCCCCTTCCTCGCAAGCTTGAATCCAAGACCTATTATAATAATGCATGCATATAACAGTCCTGCAAGTTTGATTGCTTCGCGTTCTCACCGGCAGGGCAGAAACTCGGAACCTAAGTCGTCTGAAAACTCAAGGGAGTTGGCGTCAATAGAGAGAGACTCAGCCAACTTGAGCAGTGCAACAGTCAGTATACACGCGCCAAGCAATCCCTTCCACTGATCCATAGCTCCTTGCACTTAGTGGCTGTTGTGTTCGAAGGACGTACACTAGGCGATTTATACTGGATCGACCATGTCCGCTATGCGGTGAGCTCGGTGGTGGGGTGGTCAATGCAGCACAATTTAGGGCCTACGCAATCTTTAATTGTTGCATCCTGCGTTGTGAGATCAGTCGTGCCATGATTCAGTCGTGGGGTAAAATCGTCCCATGATTGAATCAGGGCATTTACATCCCTTTTACGCGAAGTTCTGTAAGACCGTTTGAAGGCACCTTGTAAGCAACTGTCTTCAGACAACAAACTCTGATCAATAGCGACAGGTTACTGATCTCACAACGCAGGATGCAAAAATTAAAGATTGCGTAGGTCCTAAATTGTGCTGCATTGACCACCCCACCACCGAGCTCACCGCATAGCGGACATGGTCGATCCAGTATAAATCGCCTATATAGTGTACGTCCTTCGAACACAACAGCCACTAAGTGCAAGGAGCTATGGATCAGTGGAAGGGATTGCTTGGCGCGTGTATACTGACTGTTAACTTCGCGTAAAAGGGATGTAGCTAAATGCCCTGATTCAATCATGGGACGATTTTACGCGACTTACCCCACGACTGAAACAAACATGGCACGACTTTACGCGACCTACGCCATGATCCTATCATGGGGGAGTTTTACGCAGGTTGCAACCCACGTAAAACCCCGTCTAGTAGAAAGGGATGCTCTTACAGTGGCACGGTTTTACGCGACTTGGTAATGATCCTCAAAAAGCACCTTTTTTTTTCTTTTTTTTTCAAAAAAACAACGTATATACATGTAGCTAAACTACAATATCAACAACAAGAAACCAAAAAAAACCAAAAAAAACACAAAAGAACAACAAAACAACGCAAAACAACACAGAGTCAAATAACACCATCCAGAGAGGGGGAAAGTTGTGGACTGCGGTGAATCCAGGCAGAAGCATTTCCCCTCCAGAGAGATATTGCGAGTCTTTGGTAAAGATGACGAGTAGATTCGACCGGAGAGATCCCCAAACGCTGACCCAAAAGACGGCCCAGGCTGAAGATGGTGTCAGCAGACATATCACTCACGCCACCTAGGGACTCTATGGCGAGAGGGATGAACTGATGCCAACGGCCTGGCAGGCTGCACCGTGAGAAGCAAACTTTCTCTCCTCAGCAACTAAAAGGGCATGGCCCTGATTTTCTGCAGCACCCCGAACGGTTGATTGCTGTAGTGTAGAGATGACGGTGATGTCCAGGGCGGCAGGGCGGCCTCTTTTCCAGCAGGGGAGATAGATGTCAGCGGGCCGGCTTCGGGTGCCGGGGACCAGAGAGGGGACTTCCCTTCGGGCGCCAAGGCAGCTGACTGAGCTGCTGAAAAAACTGCATCCCGAAGGAGTTATGTCGGAGGATTCTGTCGCAGTTTCCTCCGCAACCCACTTGATGGTCCCCAAAGGAGTCAGCCGGGACATGACAAACCGGACACCTAATACCCTCCTCGAACATGTGGAGGCCCAGCCAGTACTGCAAGCAGAATCGGAATTCCCGGTCTGGAAGGTGGAGGCCCAGGGCAGAGGACGGGATGACGTTCAGCCAGTCGCCGGCATGACGAATGGAGGACGAAAGGGCCAGGGCTTTGGAGCGAATGTTTGGAGCTGAGACCAACAGGGTGTCAAAGGATGCACCCGGTTCTGAAACTTTGTCCATCACGCGCGTATGAAATAGTTCGAAACTCGGTATGAACAAGCGACGCATTTAGTTTCTGTTTTTAACCCCCTTCGTACGCTGTTCATGTTGT